>OY720049.1:7317585-7360881 GCA_963082485.1 Eudonia mercurella | reverse complement strand
AAACAAACTCACTTTCGCATTTATAATATTAGTTAGAATTTGATATTTTCCCAGGAGTAAAATAAAAAATCTTTACTTTCATTTTTTTTAAGATGCCTATTGTTCAAATTGTATGTATCCACCTAATTTAAAAAAAAACCTAAGCACAATTTTAAAAATAGTTATATTGCAAACAGAATTATACTTTTTTCTTCAGTGACTTTTTAAACCCGGTGACGACGGTGTAAAATCCTATAGCAATTTATTTTATTCATTCTTATTATTTTATTTCTCTCTCTTTTTGTTACACGTTTTATTGTTGAAAAGCTGTTTTCACTTTTTTCTTCACTTAAAAGCCACGCTCTAGCCGGGGTGGTAGCATTTTCCATTTATCTCTATCCCAATCGTAAGCTTCGGATAGAGATGAATATTATTATTCATATTTTTTTATCCGCTATTCAAATAAATTTCATAAGTTAACCATTAAGGCGTCCCTTCGTGCGTATTCTGAACCTCTTGCCCCCCGCAGGTCCGGCGGTCGGAGCCGCCGGAGCCGGAGAGCGCGTCCGGCAGCGACACGTCCGACGAGTCGGTGCGGCTGTCCGGCGACGCGCACTCCTCGCCGGAGCCCGAGCCCTCCTCTACAGACGGCAGCAGGTATGGAACCGCTTCTTTAAAGGGTCTATATCTAAAGATAACAACTTTTGAAAAGACAGTGTTTTTTTTCTTTATTGAAGTTTATCAACTGTCTATATTTTTTTACTTTTTGATGTGTAACATCTTTCCGTTCGCTTTCTATATAAACAATTTGTGGGGGTGATTTCGTGAAATGGGACGGAAGTATGTGTAACAGTGTTACAAGTGTGTAACTGGAGGTCGGGGAAGCTTGTGGGAGTGATTTCGTGAAATGTGTAACAGTCTAACTGTGTAACAAGAAGTCGGGGAAGCGAGCAAGCGCGCGCCATTTTGTATATTTAAAATCGATATTATGAACATGACATATTATTATTACATGTGACATTGTTTACGTGCCGTAAACATGCATTAACGGCGAACGTGCGCTCTCAGCAATCACGTAATTCAGGATTGATCGTGAAGAAGAACTACCGCATTGTCAGCAAATAAATACAGCATCAAAACATTGTCTGTCACCCACACATCTTTGTTATTCTTGCTTATTCTTTGTTTATTTGTAAGACTATTTAAGGCATTTAAGATTTAGGGATTTTCAGCTTAGGCCTTTGAACCTTCGCTCGATATAAACGTTTTAGTTATTCTAATATGTACCCACTAGTGGACCCGGCGGACTTCGTACCGCTTTGACGGTTTCCATTCATTCCCGTGGGAATATCGGGATAAAATACTATCCTAAATATTACGTGAACGAGGAACAAACATCCATCCATCCATACTTACAAACTTTCGCGTTTATAATGTTAGTAGGATATATAATAAGCACCAGTAATGACCGTGCCCCGTTCCTTGTAGCTCGGCGTCGTCGCAATACTCGGATTGGGAGGCGGGGCCGCCGGCGCGCGCGAGGAGACGACCGCTGCCCGCCCGACGGTGCGTATGCGCATACTATACACAATACTACACTACACACCATTGACATTTAATAATATGTATGTTGCAGTGATTGTAACACATTTGGTAGCGCTATATCATCGGTCGTTGCTTTTTTTATCAATATAATTCATGGCTGAGAGAAGTTACTAAATGATTTGTGTATTTTTTTTATAAATTAGAGCTAATTAATATGAGTAATGGTCGCCCAGTGGTCGAAATTCGACCGTAATTTTTTAAGGCTGCACGGATTGTATCCTAAGCAATGAAAAATTAAAAAAGATAGAATGAAAGTTTGGATTGGCATTGACAGATTTCGGCCGCTCCTCTTCCATTTTTGAAATTTTTGATTTATTTTTGATTTATTGTACATATTATACAATTATACATAACAATAAATACATTATTCACTATCTTCATCGTCAAAGATATATGACTATCTTCGTCGTCGTATAAAGAGGATAAACTTGGCCAAAGTAGGCGGCTCTGGCTACATCTACAGATGATGTTCCGCAAGTATAGATAGGGCATAGCAGTAGCTCGATATTTTATTATTAATTTTAGTTATGTGCAACTTCCAATTTAGATGAGAGTCAATATTTACAAATTTATACAATTTTAAAATAACGTCAACAGCTACAGTCCCAGCACTGTATCGACGAAACGCAGCGAGCGCGCCGCGGGACCCGCCGCGTCCACCTCCACGGGCTGGGAGGGCGCGGGGGAGCCCGGGGAGGAAGGGGGGGACGACGGCGCCGCCTCCCCGCGACCCCCCGCCGAGCTCCCCGAACAGCTACGCGTGGGGGAGTGGCTGACGGCCGTGTCGCCGCGGAAAGCGCCGTACCATCCGCAGATGGGCGACGAGTGTCTGTACTTCCGATTGGTGAGTACTTTAAAATTAAAGAGGTTTCGATTCCTGGCTGGGTCGGGTAGGCATTAAATTTTTTTTCTACTGTATTTTATAAATTTTTAATTCAGCATGCAAGCGTGTCCCCGTTCACTACTAGATTCTTCGATGGATGCGGATCGAATCGAGAGCGGAACCATCCGAGGGCAAAAGCTAGGACCTCGGCTCGGGTTGACCCGGTCGTGGGGGTGGGGAGAAGCGCCCTGGTACATGTTTGTACCTGGTATAGAGCGCGTGTGAACTGGGTGTTAGAACTCTGGTATGATATGATCGAGTATGATGTCATGGGCTTATATTAGTGTGTATGTGTAGTGGCATGTTGAGGAACGGACGGGGGTGATTCTAAAGTCAGGTTTTGACTTTGAGCGTGCTTTGTCAGGGTCACCAGCGCTACTTCGAGGCGGTGGCGGAGAAGGACGTGTACAAGATCAACCCGCGCGACAAGCCCTGGGAGCGGACCACCATTCACGTGAGTGAGATAACTACTAGCGCATTAAGTCCTCGCGCGCCATATGTACGCACGGTCGTACGTAAGGTGGCCCGCTAATTATACCTACAGCGCGGGACGGCTTAATGCGTTTAAAATATATATTTGGTATATTATCGGCAGTGATCGGAATAGGTAGGGCTAATTCACCTAAGTTTGAAGAACGGACAAAAATAATGGAGACTTCTTTATGACAATATTTTTTTTCGGAACAACTGTCCGGGTTTCCGGACATCATTGAACCGACTTCAAAAAAAAGGAGGAGGTTCTCAATTCGGTTGTATGTTTTTTTTTAATTTTTTAATTTTGTATTTTATGAATGATGTGCACACCTTTAATTGGCAAATGTATCAGACCTGTACCTATTCCACCTATATTGCTGTTAGTGTTCCAATAAATAAATAAATAAATAAAAAGCTGCCGCCAAGTTCGATAACTGCACACGTACTTTAAATGCATGAAATCAATAAACAATATACAAATACCATTTTTCGTGTAATTATAAGCAACAATTAAGACATAACCTCCAATGTCTTCATACACGATTTATGTACATTTATTCCTTTAGTCGCTGAGTACCTAAAACGCAGTCTGCCAATTTCGCGTTATGCCTAGACCTAACAAGAGATTGGCATATTGATATTTAGCCCGATTGCGTATTAGTTCACAAGCGAAGTAGGCGAATTGAGATTTAGGTTTGGTGCGAATTAGCTCGAGGACAAGATAGGTATACTGAGCTTTAGTTTAAAAGCGAGGCAGGAGAATTGAGATTCAGGTTTATAAATCTATCTAACTCTCCAACGGTTGTAAGAATGATACGAATGACACATATGACACATATTCAAAGATTAAACACCCCAGTTTAAAGTGGCCAGTAACTATGCAAAAGAGAAAATACTATGACAAATGAGTTTGTATTAAACATTCGACTCTCGCGAATGAATTTAAATGAATGTTGACATTGTCCTATTGCTAAATGGGCAACATGAGGAATAAGTTTATTGAGACATAGTCATATCGCTAAATGGACAATATGAGAAATAGGTTTATTGAGACATAGTCATATCGCTAAATGGACAATATGAGAAATAGGTTTATTGAGACATAGTCATATCGCTAAATGGACAATATGAGAAATAGGTTTATTGAGACATAGTCATATCGCTAAATGGACAATATGAGAAATAGGTTTATTGAGACATAGTCATATCGCTAAATATTTTAAATGACATTTTGGCATAACGCGAAATTGGCAGACTGCATTTTAGGTACTCAGCGACTAAAGGCATTTATTGAAGACATTTGACAATTTTGGATAGGTTGATGTGCACGCGTTAAATAGTTATTTGTTATACAAGAGTGCAAAGTTGCTTTTTAACCGCGTGCTCAATTTTGATGACCGAGCAAGCGAAAATTAGAATCCTGAGCGTTAGCGAGGGAATCAAAAGAGCACGAGGTGAAAAATCTTTGCACTCGAGTGCAACACGTAACTTTTCATTCCACCTCAGCGAGGAAATGACTAAATGCAAAAATAAACATTTACAATCACAAGATACTTTTATTTCAGTTTAGGTATTAACTACTACATTATGATAGGTAAGTATTACAGAATAATCTTTAAATTATAACAAATAATACTTAGGTATAGTTAAGAAAAATTTAAAGTAACGTTGCTACAGTTACTTAAGTTGAGTGTAATATTTTTGTACATAGTACTGTTTTCTACTGTAATGTTGGTGTTAGTGACTTGTGTACTGATAAATTCGGCACCATGGAGGTAGAAGTAAATAGGTTTAATGATGTTTTAAATTCACAAACTTACTTGCACACGATGTTCTAAATTCAATTTACTTTATCCTCTAGCGGATAAAAACGGCTTTTGCACTCAGATATCGAAGAGCAAAAATACTCTTTCCGAGATGGGGGGATGAAAAAGTATTTTTCTCTTACACCGCAACAGGAGTGCGAGGTGGTGAAGGTAGTCGGCATCAAGTACGTGATAAAGCCGCCTCGCGTGGTCTGCCTGCGGCTAAGCTGCGCGCTCCCGCACTCGCGGGCGCGGCGCAGCTTCACCGTGCGCTACCACGACATGGCGGACGTCATCGACTTCCTGGTGCTGCGGCAGCAGTACGAGGCCGCCGCCGCGCGCCGCTGGGGGCCCCGCGACAGGTACCCTCGCACCCCCCCACACCCAGTACATGTACACATCCCGAACACATGTAGCTACACACACGTCGAGTTTTCTTTTTCCATTCTCCTTGATCAGCCATCATCCCAACATTTACCCCTTTTTAGGGTTCCGTAGCTAAATGGCAAGAAATGGAACCCTTATGGATTCGTCATGTCTGTCTGTCCGTATGTCACAGCCACTTTTTTCCGAAACTATAAGAACTATACTGTTGAAACTTGGTAAGTAGATGTATTCTGTGAACCGCATTAAGATTTTCACACAAAAATAGAATAGAGACACTTCCAAAGTAGTAAAATGTGTGTCCCCCCCTGTAACTTCTAAAATAAGAAAATGATAAAACTAAAAAAAATATATGATGTACATTAACATGCAAACTTCCACCGAAAATTGGTTTGAACGAGATCTAGTAAGTAGTATTTTTTTAATACGTCATAAAGTACGAAATCCCTTCGTGCGCGAGTTCGACTCGCAATTGGCCGGTTTTTCCATATTATCATTTTTTACTTAGCCCCTTATAAATAAACAAAGAATAAGGTCCGAATAGTTATTCGGTATTTTGTTCCTGTCATCTAAACGTCATTTCAAATTAGAGTAAAAGAGACAAAACACGAATTTATTCTTTGTTTATTTGTAAGGAACATAGTCTCTTTATGTTTTCTTCGGTCCTTCTTTTCATGTAGGTAGGTTTCGAGGAACACGCAGGACAGACGTCTCTCCTCAGTACATTTTCATATACCGAGACAGTTGATAACCTTTCTTAAACCGCTTATATATCCAAACACACACCGGGGGGTGTGTATTTGGATATATAAGCGGTTTAATAAAATTATAATATTACTGGTGATTAATGAATATGCCAAATAGATAATTTTGTTATAGGATTCCCTGTTTAAATCTATAAAAAATACCTACTCAAAGAAAAGAAGATAATCAAAAAGTTGTTACATTCAGACTTCACGCGCCACTAAACATACTAATGTTGTGTCACCCAGGTTCCGCTGCATGATCGACGACTCTTGGTGGACGGGCGTGATCATCGAACGCTCCGCCCCCGCAGAGGGCGAGGTCCCGGAGGCGGCGGAGGGGGCGGAGCCTCTGTCCGCCGCCGCCGCCTTCTCTGCCAGGGCTGCGCCCCACTTCCTGTCGCTACGAGTGCGCTGGGACAATGGGGAGGTGGAGAGATTGTCGCCTTGGGACTTGGAGCCGATTGACCCGGAGCGGTGAGACAATACAATAATTCAGACTCCAATATCAATAATTTCCGTTTTTAGTTTTTGATAAATGTTTTATCCTTCTTCGTTTTGATATTGCATTGTGTTAAATATATCATCAGCTCGTTTTCTTCCTGTCCCCACTCCTGGGGCACGCATGAGTCTTCATTATGGATGGAAACACCACAAAAGGAAAAGTATGATCAGTGCCCACGTTCAACAAACGCATTGTGTACTCTTTAACAAATAACGTCATCCGATCAATTTAGATGTGTGATATGTCGGAACAGAAGCGTCGAATTACCGAGTCAAGTTCAGTCAGTCAGTTCAATCTGTATTTAATATTGGATTGCATGTGTGTACCAGGTTGCCCGTGGAGCCCGGGGGCGCAGTCCCTGTGCTGCCGTCGGAGCTGGAGGCGGCGCTGTACAAGGCCGAGCCGCACGAGTGGCCGCCCGCCGGCAACCGCACCGCCGCCTGCCGCGCCATCGCGCAACACGTGGGACAGGTACTTCTACACCCCGGCACCCCCAACACCCCCCGACACCGCCAACACCTCCCAGCACCCCCCGCACTTCACGAGCCCCCCGCCGCCTGCCGCGCCATCGCGCAACACGTGGGATAGGTACTTCTACACCCCGACACCCCCAACACCCCCCGACACCGCCAACACCCCCCGGCACCGCCAACACCTTCCAGCACCCCCCGCACTTCACGAGCCCCCCGCCGCCTGCCGCGCCATCGCGCAACACGTGGGACAGGTACCCCCACACCTTCCAACACCCCCGGCACCTACAACACCCTACATCATACCCGGCACCTCCAACACCCCCCAGCATCCCCCGGCGCCCCCGCACTTAAAAAGCCGCCGCCTGCCGCGCCATCGCGCTACAAGTGAAACAGGTACCCCCACACCCCCTGACACCTCCAACACCCCCGGCACCACCAACATCCTCCAGTATCTCCCGGTACCCTCCGCACCTCAAGAGCCGCCACGCGCCGCCACGCCGCGTCGCCTGCCGTGCCATCGCGCAACTCGTGGGACAGAGACTCCGCAACCCCCGACACCCTCAACACCCCCCGGCACCACCAACCACAAGCGCACTTCACCACTTCATGCTGGGGGTCCCAGCATAAAATAGTGAAGTGAACTTCCATCTTCGGCCTTATCATCACTTAACATCAGTGAGGTCAATCACTATGCTAATCCGAAGATATAATTTGTAAGAAATACTTAAGGGTGTTATAAAATTTATTTGAAATGTCTTCGTACATATTTATTTCTTTATTATTATTATTTTATATTTATATATTTATAGAGGAGCTCGATGGCGTAGTGGTTAACGCGCCCGGTCTGCGAGTGCTGAGGTTAAGCAACTTTCGCAAAGGCCGGTCATCGGATGGGTGACCAAAAATTTATCATCTCGAGCTCCTCCGTGCTTCGGAAGGCACGTTAAGCCGTTGGTCCCGGCTGCATTAGCAGTCGTTAACAACCACCAATCCGCACTGGGCCCGCGTGGTGGTTCATGGCCCGTTCTCCCTATCCATCCATAGGGAAGGCTCGTGCTCCAGCAGTGGGGACATAAATGAGCTGATGTTGATGTTGATGTTGATATTTATTTGATGCCGCGTGGCCATACTAATTTTGTATGGGGAATTTAACGTGTTAATTTTAAATTTTTGGTGATTGTTTTCATAATTTTTGCCCAACTTTAAATGATATTGTAGAAAAAACTATAGTGTGTTATGAATTTATGGATCGGACTAATTGTAAACACGTTCCCTTTGATACTAAATATATATTTTGTTAATGTAATACGATAGTTTTTTCATCATATAACAACTTAACCGTGACTACACTTTTGGCATCCTCAAGAAAAGTAGATTGTAGTGGGTCCCCCTTGCGCAGGTGATGTCGCTGTCGGTGGCGGAGCCGTTCGTGGCGCCGGTGGACCTGGCGCGCTACCCGCTGTACGCGCGCGTGGTGCCCTACCCCATCGACCTGGCCACCGTGCGCGCGAGGTTCGACAACCTGGTACGACACCCCTCACACTTACAAACCTTCGGTACTTACAACCACAACCAAATTCATTTCATTTATTTTTATCAAATTAAATTAAGTTAGTAAAGTAATTAACCTATGAACGTCCCACTGTTGGGCAAAGGCCTCCATCTATATACAGATAATGACTTGTCCTGACTGATTCATCATCACCGAGCCGAAACCGCTGAAGCTAATTAGATGAAATTTAGACTATAGGTTAATTGATTGACGTAACCAGTCACTAAGAAAGGATTTTACGGAAATCGTACCCTAAGGGGTCAAATAGGGGGTGAAAGTTTGTAGAAAGTCCGTCAGTTTGTATTTGACTTTTTGAAAAGAAATAAAGAATGACGTGTCTCAGGAATTTTGTTTATTTTCCTTGTAAGGAGTAAAAAAGGGAAGAAAGCTTTTTTGGGCAAATCGATATTTTTAAAGTAAGAAGTATAAAATGAATAATTTAATCGATCTTTAGATTTATCAATAAAAATAAAGAATGACGTGTTGTATCATTTTTGGATAAACCTCCCCTTAAGAGGTGAAATAGGGGTTTAAAGTTTCTATGGAAATATGTCATTTTAAAAGTTAAATCTATCGGTATTTGGCCTGGTTAGAAATTATGAAGTGTTTCAGGATTATCCTTATAGATACTTTTACCTTAAATAAGTTTTGCTTTTATCAAAAATAATTACGGGTTCCTCAGGGAACGAACTAAAAAAATCTTTCTTTTTAAAACGACTCGATGCACATGCCACCACCGCCGTCCACCAGAGACAATAAGAGAGCATGCCACACTCAAGCTACTCGAAATAAAAACCTATTTAATTTTTGAACGTAACACAAATATTGTTTGTAAACTGTAGGACACTGCTGATAAAGGCTATCATATCAGCGCTAAGATACTATTAAAGTAATGATTGATCCAAATAAAACAAAAAGTGGATTTTTAAGGTTCCGTAGCCAAATGGCAAAAAACGGAACCCTTATGGATTCGTCATGTCTGTCTGTCTGTCTGTCCGTCCGTATGTCACAGCCAATTTTATCCGAAACCATAAGAATTATACTGTTGAAAAATAGAAAAAAAAAAACAATAATTTTTGGGGGTTCCCCATACTTAGAACTGAAACTCAAATTTTTTTTTTCATCAAACTCATACGTGTGGGGTATCCATGGATCCATGGTCTTCAAAAATGATATTGAGGTTTCTAATATCATTTTTTTCTAAACTGAATAGTTTGCGCGAGAGACACTTCCAAAGTGGTAAAATGTGTGTCCCCTCCCCTGTAACTTCTAAAATTACCATGCAAACTTCCACCGAAAATTGGTTTGAACGAGATCTAGTAAGTAGTTTTTTTCTAATACGTCATATTATGTTATTTGCTGCTACGGAACCCTTCATGGGCGAGTCCGACTCGCACTTGGCC
This sequence comes from Eudonia mercurella, assembly GCA_963082485.1. Lineage (NCBI taxonomy): Eukaryota > Metazoa > Arthropoda > Insecta > Lepidoptera > Crambidae > Eudonia > Eudonia mercurella. The sequence continues at coordinate 7,351,075 of OY720049.1, read as the reverse complement.
GCTTTTTTTTAATTATATCCAGGTTGTTTTGTCATCTAAATATTATTTGACCGTTTAATAGCAAGTAAAGAAGATTTTACATGATTTTTAAACTTATCTAAAGGTGTATCTTGTACAGTACTAGCAGGGAAGCTATTAGGGGAATTGGTGTCAGTGTAGTATGTTTCGGTGGCTGATACGCACACAACCCGATGTCCTTGTTTCATCATCATCATCATCAGCTCATTTTATGTCCCCACTGCTGGGGCACGAGCCTTCCTTATGGATGGATAGGGAGAAACACATAATAATTGGCAATGATTGCAATAGTTCTATCAACCTTTCTGTTGCACCTTTATGTTGCACTTGTACAAAATGTCGTCCAGTCCACGTAGATAATAATCGGATAGCTCTGTCAGAGCGTCAGTGCGTCCGAGCGTGCTCCGGAACACTGACTGTAGTGAAGCCTGGTGATAGGATGGAATACCTGTGGTAAGTAGAATGGAATGCCACATTGAGGAAGGGCAAAGGGAAGATCTTCCTCCGAGCTGGGTGGTATAGCTCGGCTTCCCATACTATTTTATTGTCGTAGTATGGGCAACGTCGTGGGTATGCGTTTGTGGCGCCATCTGTTGACACGGTTTGGAAGTGTTTTGCTACGTGTCGAGTAATGTGCGGTGTATGCGGTAGGTGACGCCGCCACACTGACGATCCGGATCTTCCTGCCACGGAGATGTGTGAACAAGTTCGCACAAATCGTATTGTAACCGATTTTACCATTGAAAATGGTTATCAGATGCAAATCGCCTGAGAAGTATTTTTGGCCATAGCTCCGAGGATTTTGGGAGAATCGAGATGAAAATAGTAAGAGTCGTGTCTCGATAAATTCCTAACCAAGAGTTGAGGAATTTATCGAGACACGTGTGAGCATTTGAATTTTGAAAATCGCCTGGAAACTTTGTATGTGTGGACAGCGCTTAAGAAGACCCACAGCTCATTTTATTTAACTTACTTTTAGAAGTTACATTGTTTTTTTATAAATATTCTAAATAGTTCCATTGTGCAGTTCTACCGTCGCGCGGCGGCCGCCCAGTGGGACGTGCGCTACCTGGCATCGAACGCGGAGCAGTTTAACCAGGCGCACTCGCCCATCGTGCGGCAGGCGCGCCTCGTCACCGACCTGCTGCTCTGCATCATCAGGTCGGTCACCCATCCCGTAGTAAGCAGTTCCAATAGGTGGTCACCCATCCCGTAGCAAGCAGTTCCAATAGATGGTCACCCATCCCGTAGCAAGCAGTTCCAATAGGTGGTCACCCATCCCGTAGCAAGCAGTTCCAATAGGTGGTCACCCATCCCGTAGCAAGCAGTTCCAATAGGTGGTGATCCATCACAAGGCAGGCAGTTCCACAGGCGGTCACCCATCCCAACGCAGCCGGCTCTACAGGCCCTTGGGATGGGTGACCCATCCCATAGCTAACAGTTCTACCAAACTCACCATCTTAGCACAAGGGAGAACCTGCAGAAGAATTGCTCTTAACTTGTAAGCCAAAGTAGTTTTATTCAATGACTTACGGGTACGCGTGCTTTGTGTTGTTGCCATGGAAACTGCCAAAGCGCTACGAAGTCCGCCGGTCAGCTAGTATTTTATAATTATTATTTAATTCAGCTTTAGTGCAGCAATTAACACATAAAAATAAAAAAAAGTTAATTAATTAATTAATTTATTTATTTTTGAACAATGTTCAACAGCTTTAATAGTACAGAAAACACAAAAATTAAATTTTACCTAAACATAAGCCAATTAATGAAACACACTATGCTATTTAATAATATTAACCATATTAACGCAGGTAATTATTTTTTCTCTACCAATCAATAAAATAACAAATTAAAACAAAATTAGCCGCATGATAACGTGCCGTGCACATGTATGTGTGTTTGTGTGTACGTTCTAGTCGAGGTTGGTTTACATGGACGCTCGAAATAAGAAAATAAAATAAAATGAATTAATAATTACGTCTTAGTAACAACACATACAAGATCTAGGTCGGATACGCTTTGGATGATGATTATTAATATGTATATAATTTTACGTAAATATTGTTGCGAACACATTACAATTTGAAAAAAGACTAAGTAAATGTTCAAATAATTTTTAACGCAAATTTTGTTGCGAACAAATTACAAAAACACAAATGTTGAAAAAATTTCCACGAGCAGGATTTGAACCTGCACCCTTCTGACATTCCGGGTCAGGTGCTCTTCCAATTGAGCTATCGTGGTAAATGTACGTATACATTTATAAATAGCTTGCTTACTTCTTAACTGATCTTTAATATTTGTAAAAATATTATGATCGGATGTTAGTGACGGTAGTTGTTGACATTGAATGGGCGCCTTTGGCTTTCAAAGTAAAAAGTGTTGAATAATTTCGGCGGGCTGGTTAGAACCACGATAGCTCAATTGGAAGAGCACCTGACCCGGAATATCGGAAGGGTGCAGGTTCAAATCCTGCTCGTGGAAATTTTTTCAACATTTGTGTTTTTGTAAAAGACTAAGTGTTGAAAAAATTCCACAAGGGGGATTTGAACCCTCACTCCATGGCATGCCGGGTCAGGTGCACTACAACGCCACCAACCACTCCTCCAACTCGCCGAAATTAATCAACACTATCTACTTTTACTTTGTAAGCCAGAGGAGCGCTATTCAATGTCGACAACTATGTCATCTTTTTATTTTCCTTTTGTTGATGGCTTCGTGCGATTAGCACATTTAGCCAGTGTCGAAGTAATTTTTCTAACAAGTAATACATAAATAAACAATATTTCTTTTCTGTATGATGATGAATGGTAATAGAAATGAGAAGTGAGAAATGATATACCCCCCAACCCCTCGAGTATCTCAGTAAAGATGTGGGGCTTTACTAAGTCCTCGGGCGGACTTCTTGAGCGAATTTGAAAAGTGTCGTTGCACTGTTTTGTTTCATTTGCCAACACTCATGCACACTCACGAACACTAACGGTTAATAATCCACCATTATTTCACATTAATATTCGACATAACACAAATTTTAGAAAACAAAACAATACCGCAGACATGACTCTTCACTTTCCCGCCTAGAAGTTCTACTTCATCTTTTTTCAAATCACATTCATTTATTTATTTAATTCCATTCACTTCATTAATCACTTCTACAACATTCATCTTTACCACGTTTATATAGGTATATCTTAAGGCGCCCGTTCTGCGAGTGCTGAGGTTAAGCAACTTTCACAAAGGCCGGTCACCGGATGGGTGACCAAAAATTTATCATCTCTCGCTCCTCCGTGCTTCGGAAGGCACGTAAAGCCGTTGGTCCCGGCTGCATTAGCAGTCGTTAACAACCACCAACCCGCACTGGGCCCGCGTGGTGATTTATGGCTCGTTCTCCCTATCCATCCATAGGGAAGGCTCGTGCCCCAGCAGTGGGGACGTATATGAGCTGATGATGATGATGATAGGTATATCTGTATGTGTAATTGTAAAAGAACCTGTTCAAACATGTATTGTTCGGTCTCCGTAGTGAGTGGCGCTCCGTGGACGTTCTGGCCAAGTACCGCGAGCTGGCGGCCGCCTACCACTCCTCGGACGACGAACCGCTCGCGCGCACCGCCGCCACCAAGGTCGGTACCACACCATCCTGTGTATTACTATTTAAACTATCATGGTCACTTGCACTAGATGACTAGAGTAATCCCTAGAGCCTAGAGTAGTTTTTTTTCTGTGGTGACGTTCCATACAATACATTGTATGTAATTGCTTTTTTTTAAAGCCAATTACAGCCAGGCACAGGAATCTTTAGCTCTATAGTGTTATTTTATTCAATTAATTTCCGCAGCGACGATAGTGACCTGTTTTTGTACCATATTGAATGAATAAATAGATAGCATAGGTGGTAAGTACATTTGACCCAGCATGTCTTGGGGTGCGGGTTCGAATCCGGCTCGTGGAAATTGGACGCAATACAATAAAATTTGCGTAAAATTATATAAAACCATAATCAACAATTAGCCAATTTTGTTTATTCTGTCCATGATGAAAAAAAAACATATCTAGTAATTAGAGAAGAAAATCAAATTATGCTCAACAAACTATTTGAATGAAGTAATTTAGCATTTTTTACGTCACCTAATGAACATCTGACATGTTATGGTTTAGTTAAATAAAATAAATAAACTTTCCTACACTCACACCTATTATCTAGCCCAAGAGAAGCTTCGTTATGAAACTCGTTAAATGGTTACTAGACAACGGATAAACATACTTAAAATACTTAAATACATGCTTATTATACATAGAAAACACCCAAACCCGAGACATTTTAGAAAAACAATAATTTCTAAATTGACCCGACCGGGGATTGAACCCGGGACCTCAGAGATGGCGACACCATGAAAACCGGTGTACCACTCGACCAAGGAGGTCGTCTATACGGCGTTATAGTTAAATGTGTCCGTTTTCCATTCAAATAGTTTGTTGAGCGTAATTTGATTTTCTATCTCTAATTACTAGTTGTTTTTTTTTTCATTGGCGGCGCTAGTGTGCGGCGTAAAGGCTCTTAAGGAAAATACAGAGATCTATCTAAATTTATGCAATTTGAAACTTTCCTGGTGGATTTTAAATGATAATGTTGTCCAATGTGCAGCAGTCGTCCCGCAGCGGATGGCAGGATTGGTGTGCGCGCGTACTGCGTGAGCTGATGGCGTCAGCGGACGCGGAACCCTTCAAGCAGCCAGTCTCCGCTGCAATGGCGCCCGGTCAGTACATGAACTGCCTGGAATGTATTAGGCATATCGAAGATAACTAGTACTGCAGATAGCAATTACTATTAGTATGCGACGTTTATTAATGTGAATCGTATTCAATTTAAGTCGGAAAAAATAAAATAATATTATAAACATATATAACATTAGCTGGCGGTAGTTGCATATGACGTGTAACATTTGACATCTCACCTTTTGAAATCAATATTACAATAGAAAATATAATATATAATAGAATTAACAACTACGTATATTTTTTTACAAATTATAAAGAGAATGCAGTAAATACTCATTAGAAGACATTTGACATTTCAAAATGATGACAATATGTCACATATAATAAAAATATGTCTTGTATTTATTATCGATTTTAAATGCGCGCTTCCGACTCCGTATATTTTTTTCAAATCATAAAGACAATGCAGTAAATACTCATTAGAAGACATGTAACACTGACACATCCTATCTGCCGCGCAATTTATTTATAAGTAAAGAACATGTGAACAGTTTCAAGAAAATAGACCGTAATGTCATCACCTCAAATATCATAATCACAAACACAGTAAGTTGTACTTAATGCGTTCATAAATTGTGCGGCAGTATCACACTTACGATCACAGTTCTACGAAATCACTCCCACAAATATGACTACCTACAACGGACATTGGGCTTAAAGTGTCGATCACTGGTGGCTGTTACGGATCACACTGTTACGCACTTCCGTCCCTTTTCTACGAAGTCACTCACACAAATTGTATATATAGAAGGCGAGCGGAAAGATGTTACCCATCAAAAATATATTTAAGCATTAAGATCCTCGATCAATTATCTACTAGATTACCGATGAGCGCTTGAAAAACGGTAGGTGAGTGTGGTGCCTCGGAGCCACAATGACGTTTGTGGCGATGGCAGTAAATATTAAGTACTGATATTTTTTAACCTTATTAAATCTTTATTAAGGTATTAAAGGATTTAAAGTTCACAGTAAGCTGTTGTTCGTTCGACTATCCAATGTTTTTACAGATTTTTGACGTGACAACGTCTTATAATTCGATAGAGCCGGCTGCACGCACGAAAATGTTCGGCGTTACCTCGCTCTGAGGCGTTCCATGTAAGGCTTGAAGTGCAAGCGAGAGCGCGGAACGAGCGACAAAGAAGCACAATCGGCTGAGTAGAAATTTAGCCGTGCTGCTGTGCAAGCCCGTGTCCGGCATCGCCACCGCGGTACTTACCCCCAACACCCCCCGACACCCCCAACACCTCCCGACACCACCAACTCCTCCCGCCTACCTGTTCGACGGGCTGCTGCTGCTGTGCAAGCCCGTGGACGGCATCGCCACCGTGGTACGTACCCCCAACACCCCCCGACACCCCCAACACCTCCCGACACCCCCAACTCCTCCCGCCTACCTGTTCGACGGGCTGCTGCAGGCTGCTGTGCAAGCCCGTGGCCGGCATCGCCACCGCGGTACGTACCCCCAACACCCCCCGACACCCCCAACACCTCCCGACACCCCCAACTCCTCCCGCCTACCTGTTCGACGGGCTGCTGCAGGCTGCTGTGCAAGCCCGTGGCCGGCATCGCCACCGCGGTAAGTACCCCCAACACCCCCAACACCTCCCGACACCCCCAACTCCTCCCGCCTACCTGTTCGACGGGCTGCTGCAGGCTGCTGTGCAAGCCCGTGGCCGGCATCGCCACCGCGGTAAGTACCCCCAACACCCCCAACACCTCCCGACACCCCCAACTCCTCCCGCCTACCTGTTCGACGGGCTGCTGCAGGCTTCTGTGCAAGCCCGTGGCCGGCATCGCCACCGCGGTACGTACCCCCAACACCCCCCGACACCCCCAACACCTCCCGACACCTTCGTTGTCACGTTCAACTATCGTCAGTAAGCCGACTTTACAGACAACCAATTTTTTTTTAAATTTATTTATTTATGAACATGGAATCTACAGCACTTTATAAACTAAGTTATTACATTGTATACTTAACCTACTGCCAATTACAGATCCCTACTTTGTAAAACTATATATTTAATTTATGTCGCTTAAGCAAATTAGAAAACAAAACAGATAGACAACACAATAATTTAGAAACGGCAAAAACAATTTAAAAAACAAATAAGTTAAAGTAAATCAGTGGTAGGTAGGTACGCACCGAACAGTGCGAGTGCGAGTGCAAGTTGAGCGTGCGAGTGTGTGAGTATGTGGTATGTGTGTGTTTGTGTGTTGTGTGGGGGGGGGGGATGTGTGAGATGATGTTATTCGAAATTTAAATGTATAGGTATGAGCAAAAGATTATGATTTATACATGTTGTATGCTACTACCGAGCCTTGGGGTCAGTAACGCATCCTCCAAGTCTTCTTCTTATCTAACAGCCCCTTGTTTTCAGACTACTCGTCCGTGGTAGCTCGCCCTATGGACCTGGGGTCGGTGACTCGTCGGCTCCAAGCGAACGAGTACACGCAACGCGAACAGTTCGCAGCGGACGTTCGGCTCGTGTTCGCCAACTCGCGGCTCTACAACACGAACAAGCGGAGTCGGGTTAGTAAACATGTATTTATTTACCTAGGGAACAGTGTTATTATATAGCTAGTATTAAAATGTAATTATAATGACTAATAGACATTTACAAATCTTTAATAAATTACAAAGATTAAACATACAAATAGATGCAGGATAAAATTTTCATAAAAAAAACTAACAAGTGTCAAGAATCGAGTACATCTTTATAACTACTGTAAAATGTTAAACTGATGATGAGGGGAATATTAGGGTTGAAAATTTAAACCGCTAGTAGCTTCCTTGATCTGATGTAGGTAAGGTAACGACTTTACTGAAATATTACATGGCCTTTAGGCTATTTCCTAAGACGCTTTGATAGCGCGATTCAGTCAGAATTAGAACCGCGCCATCTAGTATTATAATTAGAACTAACATAACAATTGTGAATGCAAAAATTTAAATAAGATGCTTAAACACCAATAAATAAATCTAAAATAAATAATACTGTTATATGTTTGATTGATTATACAATATGTAAAAAAACCCTGTCCGATCGCAAAGGGGTACATAGGTAAACAAATAACAATAACAAAAATAACAATAAAAAAAATATTATTCATGAAAATAAAAGAGTTGTAATTTAAAAGGCAAGTTTTTTATACCGAAATCGCTCAAATTACCCCAAAATCTAGCTAAGTTTTATAAATGTGACCACACTTTCCATCATTGGCGGTGGCGCCAAAGGTCCTACCTACCGAAGCGCCAATAAAAGTATTGCCACAAAAGTTTGTTATTTATCAATATTTTTATTGGTGTAAATTTTTTTCACTTATTATTTTTAAATGATTAAGTAAACAACACCTTTACGGAACGGACAGGGTTTTATTTACATATTGTATGTTAAAAAATATATATACTGGTTGCTTGGAAAACTTTTCGTAGAGCAAGCTACCCACTTGGAGGTGTAGCCCGTAATATATCTGATACTGTATTTAGTACGTCAGCGCGAGCTCGCTGCGAGCCGCTGAAATAATGAAACGAAATAAAATCTAAACTTTTTGTATGGGGTTAAAAACGAAATCATAATACAGTTTGTTTTTATACATTGTATTGGGTTGTGTGTATCTTAAATAGTTACCTAAATGAAAATAATCTAGAATTTATGTATACGGCCGAACACTTAAATGCTTTGAATGTTAAGTTGAACCTTGTGTGCAGTAAGTCGGTAACAAAAAACAGGGACAGAAAGAGCCCTTGCCGAGAAGAAGCTGCTAGTAACTCGGATTACTAATAGCTTCTTCGCGGCACAAGGTCTCCGTTGTTTACACCACTAAGACAAACGGTAAAATATAAGAGATTAAAATGAAAATATTTGATTGAAAGTGAACTCTGTTTTGCTTGAACGTCATATCTAAGCTATGACTTTGTAAATTTTAGTAGTAGAGATTTTGTACCGAGAAGAAGCCACAAGTAAATCGATCTACTTTTTAGCTTGTTTTTAATTTTGACTATAATTTGAATTGAATATGAAGCCGCAACAGACTTGGCAAGGGCTATTTCTTTCTCCTGTACAGGTAGGCTACTCTTGACGCAAACTCAATCTCAATACAATTCCAATGCGATTAATATGTATCGATATTGGAATAAATTTCGCAATTTCGGAACGCCCCATCTCGATAATAATTTGTTCGCTCAATTTCCTAGCAATTTAATTCCAATGTAGCGCTATTATCGCTTTTAAGAGTGCCATTTGAATTTTTTAGATTTGGGATTGGAAATTGATTATTGCAGTTGTGTTTCAAGAGTAACCTACCAGTACAGTAGAGCAGTGGTGGCTAACCGGTCGACCGTGGCAAGGCAAAAATATAATCAAATTCAAACAGCGTCTGTGATAGTTGACATCGAAAAGAAAAAAAAATCAACAATTTGTAAACATCAAGGATCATATGGGAAAACATACTACCACCTACAATTTCATTCCTGACAAGTACACGGCAGAAATTAAGGCAGTGGTATCAGACTTCGAATAACGCTTTAAAGATTTCAAAAAAATTTAGAAGTTGGTGGAATTCATCAGTTATCAGTTTAATGAAATAAGTACATAGCTACTAAGAATAATTTTCAGTTTTATATTTTCCCTCTTAAGGCGAAGGGTAAGGCACACTAGCGCCACCAATTGATAATTTGACAATTACTAATGGACCGGATCTTTTTGAAACATTGCGTACCGTCCGTAACAGGAAAGCATCCATAGTATTTATTTAATAATTGTGCACTACTTTTTGTTGCGTGGTTTATTCACAAAACGGGCTATCGCATTTATTCACAAACAATGGCCACTTTTGGTTTTAGCGAATGAATACAAAAACAAACTTAAAAGTAGTGCACAATTATTAAATAATAGATGTTTGCCTAGTGTCGGAAGGTCCGCAACGTTTGAAAAAAAATCCAGTTTAGCAGTTAACAAATTATAGTAGTTTATGCAACTGTCATATAATGAAGGGTATTAAAACAAGAGTGTGAGTTTATGAAACGAGCGCAGCGAGTTTCATAATAGTAACGAGTGTTTTAATACCCGTGTTATATGCAGTTGCATACACTACTTTATCTTCACTAATGCAATTAGTCAAACAACAAGAGTAAAAGCTGACAATAGTTTATTTATAATAATTGTTCAAATTTTGGATGGTACAATTTTGAAAGTTAATGTTAATTATTGATCCAGCAGCTGTAGCGGTCGCGGGGCAAGCAGTAGAGCTCGTAGACGGAGTCGGAATATTTATAATTACTTCATTCGTCTTGTTTTCTATACTGTTCAAGATCGTATTTGAGACTTGAATTTTATTCATTAAAGACTCATCAATGTAGCTTTCAGCCACAGTAGAAGACTTCCACCCCCCGTGTCGTTTCAGTGCGGTCAAATCACCACCGCTATCTATGAGAAGGGTCGCCGAGGTGCGCCGGAAGCAATGCCCCGTGTACAACGCTGGGTTAGGCAGATTCAAAAAACTTGCGATAGTTTTTCCCAGAGCACCAAATTTATTAATACCAGTTCTTTGATCGACGCACTTCCCCGATCTATAGCTCAAGAAAAAGGCAGGGTTTCGACAGGGGGTGGGTCGAAGTTCCATGTATTTTTTACATACGGCATAGCAGTTGCCCGTCACAACGAAAGAACGATCTATTTTCGTTTTTGTTTTCGAAACTTTCACCATGATTGTACTGTCGTCTATGTTAGAGACTTCATCGAACTGGATGTTGTATAGCTCTTGCCTTCGGCATGCCCCCATTATACCGAAGATTAGTGCAACCTGTAACAATAAACGATATAATAAGCTTGAGGTACATAGCCAAGGCAAAAACTATGATTTATGAAGTAGTAAAGTGTAGGTACCTACTACCTAATTTATACACAAAGCGCTTAAACGGAGTGTCTAGATAACTTGCGTGTGTAGTACGTAAGTACTAGGTAGATTAAATAACAGAACTAAAATACACTTACCTTTTCAAAAAGATACAAAATATCTGGTGAATCTTCCAGGAAAATCTTAATTTGACCTGATGTAAACGTCAAGGACTTTTTTTCCTTGTGTCCTTCTGAACTGCGTTTCAGGAACGCTATGACTTTTGAATACTTCGTGATATCAATATTGTTGTAGATACTCAGTGTGGACTTGAGCATAGAATATTTAGCCCACATAGAAGATGGCTTGAATTTGTCGGAGAGGTCTTTGAGATACACAAGAATGACATTTTCAGAAAATGATGTAGTTTTCTTTTCGATCTTCCATGCCAAAAAGTTATTATATTCTTTTTCATATAATTTTCTAGATTTTTCTGGCAAAAGATTGTGAGTTACTTTTGTTGCCAATTCTAGAATATCCGGAGGCGTACAAATATCATCGTCGCTGTCCATTTTGAACTTTTAATTTGTATTTTAAAAACAAAACATTGCGAAACATTAAATTCACGCGTACGTGTATTGTCACAGTGAACTTGCCGCCATTAAAATCTAACCAATGAGAGCGCAGCTGCGCGCGCAGGGCCAATCAGGAGCGAGCGCGCGCTGTTCTTTTTTTATTTAATTGGCACAAGATCTTACCAAAGAGTTTTGTGTATGTAAGTTTAGTAGTTTCGACGAAGTTTTCACGTATAACCCAACTGTTTTCAAAAGCCAGCCTAATATCAAAATTTTATACAACTTGTATGAGGATTTTGACATAAGGCTCGCCAGGTTAATTGGTCGCGTTTTATTGATGTTATAATGAGATTTTACGATATTGATGTGGATATTATACCATCATGTGAAATTGCTTAAATTGAGTGTTTTGTTGTCTGCGCTATAACAGTAGTAATTATAAGTCAAGTATTGGAAACATAAGTAGAATGTTACAACATTAGTGTAGATAAAATCCATTAGCGGCGCTAGTATGCCTTACCCTTCGCCTTAATAAAATAAAAAATACTACATGATTGTGTACTGAACTATGCTGTTTCATTTAAGATTTCAAGAAGTATGTAATTGGTAGATCGCACAGGGTGTCGTCAGTGAACAGTAAGATCTTGGGTCTAATTAAGTTGGCCACCCCTGCACTAGAGAGATTTAAATACATAATGTTATATTTTTAAATTATTAAAAATGACGTAATGCCATAATAAGTGTAAGTTCGTATAACACTGAATATTCAATCGATATAGTTGTTCTAATCGATTCCGTGTGCGTGTGTGTTTCGCTTCGTGATATAATTGCATGCGCGTTGTTCACAATGCGTCTGTCTGTCTGTCGCACGCATCTCGTCACAGGACACGAACCAGGTAACCTCGACTAGTGCACGCTAGCCGTTCGATATGACTAGTGCATGGTGCAAGACTAGTGCATGTTAATAGCTCGACGAGTACACGTTGGCTAATATAGTGCACGCTAGCCGTTCGATATGACTAGTGCATGGTGCAAGACTAGTGCATGTTAATAGCTCGACGAGTACACGTTGGCTAATATAGTGCACGCTAGCCGTTCGATATGACTAGTGCATGTTTCAAGCTCGAGTAGTACACCCTAGCAAGACTAGTGCACGTCAATAGCTCGATTTCTTACACTAGTGTATATACTATGATGGGCCGCAATGATGATGATGTATTTAATATGATTTGACTAGTTGGACTAGTACACCCTAGCAAGACTAGTGCACGTTGATAGCTTGACTAGTTCACAATATTAGTGCATGGCAATAGCGCGATTTCTTACACTAGTCTATATGAAATGTTGTGACTAGTTTTAATAGGACACTAGCAAACGAATGCTTGTTAATATTTCGACTAGTACACCCTAGCAAGTTAGTAAGACTAGTGCACACTAGCAGTCTACTCTTATTAGTATTATACACTGCACTGCATGCTGCAAGCTCCACAAGTACAAGCTATCTAGAATAGTACACGTTAACAGTAACACTTGTCTATTTAAATAACTGAACTAGTTTCACTAGTGCATGCTTCAAGTACGACTCGTCTAGCTCTTAGAATAGTGAATACTTTTTGTAAAAAGTTCGTCTTGTGTCGTTTTCTTTATATGTTTTTGTTTTTATTCTAAACTAGTTTTGACTAGGCAAATCTATTGAATAATTGCCACAATATGGTTCCTGAACTCTTTGGCCTCTTTCAAATTAGGCGTTTTGTATTAAATTGAAAACGCCCTTTGACTTAAGTTATAATTGTTGGCATGTTCTGTCGCGTAACGGTATGAAACTCATTAGTTCGACTAGTGCTCACTAGACTCGTTTGTTCACGCATCCGTCAATGTGATATTAAATTTGTTAATATTATTAACGGGATTATTACCATGTTTTTTGTTGTGTTTGAGTATCCGATATTTCGGCAATAATCCCGTTAATAATATTTATTCTAATGTAAGTGACCATGATAGTTTAAAAAGTTAAATACAGGATGTTTGGTAATATGTATATATTCCCGAAACGTACCCATGTTAACATGTCTATATAATACTATGCCAACATCAGAAAATGGAAATTGTAAAAAAAAATTTCGACTCTTCATACAAATTGACCCATCAGCTGATCGAATTAGTATAGAAAGTCGACATTTTTTTTTACAATTTCCATTTTCTGACCTTGGCATAGTATTATATAGACATGTTAACATGAGTACCTTTCGGGAATATATACATATTACCAAACATACAGGTATATTTGTTAACATTTGCATTCGAAACAATTTCTTTGGTTAGCTTAGTTATTAGTGTATGGGTGCGGTAAAAATGAAAAGATCCAAAGTGTATCCGATCCAAATCTTGTATGTATTGTTATTAAGACATAATTATTTATACTAGTAGTCGCTCAGTGGTCGAAATTCGACCATAATTTTATTAAGGCTGCACAGATTGTATCCTAAGCAATGAAAAATTAAAAAAGATAGAATGTGAGTTTGGTTTGGCATTGACAGATGTCGGCCGCACTAAAGACAAACAATACGTGTGTGTCAAATACATGGTAGTGTGTGTAATGTTGTTTTTGTTGATTTTAATGTCTATATATTAATACGTGAAGCAAAAACTTTGTACCCGTTTTTACGAAAATTGCGCGGACGGAGGAGTATGAAATTTCGTACACTTATAGTTTATATTATTTTAATATTATTTTTAAATTATGCAATACATTAAATCAACATAAAACAACATTACACACACTACCATGTATTTGACACACACGTATTGTTTGTCTTGCAGCCTTAATTAAATTTTGGTCGCATTTCGACCACTTTGCGACCACAAGTTAACTTTAATTTGTCATGCAATAAAATAAATACTTATATCATTGAAGTTATGCGTGCCGCAGTGATCATAAATGTAAGTACACAGAGGGTACTAAACCACTAGGGTTGTGACTTGTTTATTTTAATGTGACGTCACAATGCATAGCAAATTAAAGTTAGTAATGATGTCTGAGTAACTCTGCATACAAGATCTCGATCGGATACACTTTTTATGTTTACATTTTTACCACACCTTTTTTTTCACGTTGTATATTAGTTTAAATGTTGAGTTTAAAAAAGGAGGACTAATTAAACTGATTAAATTGACAAAAAAGTGTTTGGTTCTTCACTACATAGTGTAAAACAAAGTTCCCGCTGTCTGTCCCTATGTATGCTTAGATCTTTAAAACTACGCAACTAATTTTGATGCGGGTTTTTTTAACAGACAGAGTGATTCAAGAGGAAGGTTTATATGTATAAATACACGCATAATATAGTAGAGAAACATTGATAATATCAGCATTGCACCCGTGCGGAGCCGGGGCGGGTCGCTAGTGGTTTTTATAAGCGACACAGGATGTTTTCTTTTTAATACACAGGTTCGTTTCTTTTTCATAAAATCTAATGTTTTTTTTATATTTCTGATTATAATCGGCCCCAAGATTCCATTGCATATTTTTCGCTATTTCTCATAGTCGCGATTTTAGGATACGGATCATACAAAAACTTTTTTTTAACATCGCTCATTTCTAAGAATGGATATGGTTTAGGGTTAAGCTGTCTTATGAGATACTAGCTGACCCGGCGGACTTCGTACCGCTTTGACAGTTTCTATGACAACCAAACAAACAAATCTTCAAATATTTTATGCGTGAAAGAAAGCGCATCAAAAAAACATATAAACTCACTTTTTTTAAAATTATAAGTATCGTATGTTTTCGATTATACTCTCAAGAAGAGTCATCATCCTGAACCGATCATCGGTTGAATAATTGACGCGTTTTGCATTTATAATATTAGGATTATTCGTATTCGTATGGAAGACCTCTATACAAATAATTAAGTCTCATTCGTGCGCAGACATTTTCATGTATCATCAAGTACAAAAAGGGTACCAAAATCTTCCATTGTCCTTTGTTCAATTCTTCTCTGTGATGATCTTTTTTTTTATTTAATTAAAAAATGGGATTGCCTTTGGCCTCTAAGAAGAGGCCGACGATGGAACGAGCTTACCCAGAAACAGCCTATTCACTCGGGCTTTAAAAACCTTGGGGTTGTATGCACTCGGGAACACAGACGCCGGTAGGAAATTCCACCCCTTGGCTGTATGAAGCAAAACGCTTGGTGCGCAAAAGTATACTTTATATTTTGTGTTTTTATTTGCGATGGAATGTAGCCTGCTATGATAGGGCATTTTTCAATATTTTTGACGCTGTAAGGGAGAAAACAGCGCGACACTTGCTGAGTTTGTTCCCGGTTTTTATCAGAACAAGGTTTCTCGCCCAGAGTAGACTTACGAACCGATGGCATAATGACGTTCATAAGAACCATTTGCAGCCTTATCTGAATAAATGATTTTGAATTTTGATTTTTTTGAATTGAAAGTGGGATATCAACCAGGTAAGGGTGGTGACCAGCCGTGCGTCTGGATTCCCGATGGTAAAATGCGGGATATGAACTCATGTTGACGACCGGTGTGGTTGCAGATCTACTCGATGACGGTGCGTCTGTCGGCGCTGTTCGAGTCGCTGTGGGCGCGCGCGCCGCCCGAGCCGCGCCCGCGGCGCAGGCGGAGGCCTACCGGTAAGACAGACCATAGGTTGTGGGGTTCCGTACTAATGAGATGATGTGGCACACGCACATTTTTTATTTTTTTTGTTTTTATAATCTTTATATAAGGTCACTTTTTATCAACTGCAAATATTTTGACATAGCATGTAATTATATCAGAGAAATAAGGCCCTAGCATTTAAAAAAAAAATCAGGCTAGTTATTTTTTTTACATTTCCTGATACAAAAATTGCGCGAACGGAGGAGTATGAAATTTCGCACACTTATAGTTTATATAGAGAAGGTTATCCGAATGTTAATATTTTTTGTTAATTATGCATAAAAAATACTTTAAATCAACAAAAACAACATTACACATACTACCATGTATTTGACACACACGTATTGTTTGTCTTTAATGCGGCCGATATCTGTCAATGCCAATCCAAACTCACATTCTATCTTTTTTAATTTGTCATTGCTTATGATACAATCCGTGCAGTCTTAATAAAATTACGGTCGAATTTCGACCACTCGGCGACCGCTAGTAATAATTGATAAATAATAATTTTGTATTAGCAGAAGACTGTCGAAACATCAATGGCCACCATTAAGATAGGCGTTTGCGATAAAAAATATATTTTAGAAAAAAGTTATCGTCTCTTAAAACCACCCATGTTTGTAGTGAAACTAAACGGCTCGGTGGAGTCGCACGAGCCGCTCGCGTACGCCTCGCCGCCCTCCGACAGCTCCGACTCCGAGACGCTGGCGGCCACCTCCCGCAGGCACCACGCCACGCTCGCGCGCGACCGCGACTCCTGGGACAGCGACGCGCCGCTACACACGCACAGGAAGGGTGAGTGTGAGACCTAATGGCCATAAAAACTCAGGAAATCCACAGGCAAATGTTTAATCGGATAAAATTTAGAATTAAAGAAAAAAACCTAAAAGGAGAAACAATAAATCAGTATCAAAAAGTCTTAAGCCAAAACGTTACTTACAAATATTTCATAAAGGATTCAAATTACCTGTTTATCTACAGGTTTTTCACAGTACACATTTTAAACATTTTAAACATTTATTAGATACATATAACTCTAATTATAGACGGCCTCACCGTGCACCGCTGAAGTTATTAAGATGAAATTTGGACAGTAGGTTAATTGAATGACGTAACCAGCCACTAAGAAAGGATTTTACGAATATACCCCTATAGGGGTAAAATAGGAGGTAAAGTTTGTATGAAAGTCCGTCAGTTTTAAAGTAAAATACATGAAAATTGGTATTTGGCTTTTTGAAAAGAAATAAAGAATGACGTGTCTTAGATATTTTGTTTATTTTCCTTTGAAGGAGTAAAAAAGAGAAGAGGGTGTTTTTTGGGGAAATCGTTATTTTTAAGGCAATAACTATAAAAATGAATAATTTAATCGATCTTTGGATTTTTCAATAAAAATAAAGAATGACGTGTTTAATCATTTTTCGAAAAATTTCCCCTAGAGAGGTGAAATAAGGGTGGAAATTTTGTATGGAAATCACGCGTTTACTAATTCCTACACGTGTGAAGAAACAGAATAAAAATATATATAAGTGTTTAAATCATCATCATCATCATCATAATCATCATCATCATCATCATCATCATCATCATCATCATCA
Organism: Eudonia mercurella; assembly: GCA_963082485.1. NCBI lineage: Eukaryota > Metazoa > Arthropoda > Insecta > Lepidoptera > Crambidae > Eudonia > Eudonia mercurella. The sequence goes on along the minus strand of OY720049.1, from coordinate 7,333,593 downwards.
TCATCAGCCTATACTAGTCCACTGCTGGACATAGGCCTCTTCAAGTGCACGCCACCGAGGAAAAATAATAATTCCAATAATTCCGAGATAAATTCAAAGCTGCAGCGAGCGTTACTTTGACTTTGTACGCAAATAATTTTGACTTTAGATGTTTGTTTGCCTGTCCTGATCTGTTTAAAAACTGCTTGGTTTTTGATGTGTAACATCGGAAAAATGTTTCACATCAAAAACCTAGCAGTTTCAGTCAAACTCGCTTTCTATATAAGCAATTTGTGGGAGTGATTTCTTGAAATGGGACAGAAGTATGTATAACAGGAAGTCGGGGAAGCGCGCAAGCGCGTGCCATTTTGTAAATTTAACATCGATATTGTGAACATGACATATTATTATTATTATATGTGACATATTGTGTCATTTGACTATCAGAAGTCATTTAATATGTCAAATGTCTTCTAATGAGTATTTACTACATTTATTTTATAGTTATAAAATGTTGTAATACCTGACCCATTTTTTTCAGAATATAATGTTAAAATTGCTTATTACTAAGGTGAGATGTCAAATGTTACACATCATATGCCACTACTGTAAGGCTCGCCCGTTTTTATATATTTTTCATCTTTAGCTTATTATACTTCTGAACAAAAATAAAATAAGAAAAGCATTTATTGTCATAAGTGTTTAAAACATTAAGCATTACAAGTATGTACGGTTAGCATAACATAATTAAATCGCCAGTTTACTCTATTCGTCAAAAACATCTAAACATTAAAGTAACATATATTTTTTTTATATCACTTTATATTTCAAGCTTATTAAAGTCATCGGGAGAGTCGTTCTTCATCGAACTGGTTTAATTTTATTTTCCATGTTTATTTTTATGTGTCGATCTATCTAGCTAGTTGGAGTCTCATATAAGTTCTATAGTGCTTACGTCTATGTCTCTTGCATTTAGCATTTATCTAACACTGGTATGGTATTGGTAACACTGGGCCCGCGTGATGGTTTATGGCTCGTTCTCCCTATCCATCCACAGGGAAGGCTCATACCCCAGCGGTGGGGACATAAAATAAGCTGATCATGATGTAAATAGTTGTGTCATAGTCATAGTTTTTAAACAAAACAAGACATAGCAGGAAACTGCTGCAAGGCGGCAGATATATGTATGACGGTGGGTGTTAGCCATTCAGACGTGTTCTGTTCACAGAACAGTGTTACCAATACCATACCAGTGTTTATGTGTTGATCTATCTCGCTAGTTGGAGTCTCATATAAGTTCTATAGTGCTTACGTCTATGTCTCTTGCAGGCAAAGGCGTCGGAAAGAAAAGCAAGAGCAGTACGGTGAGCGCCGAACCCGCGCCTTCCAGCACCGCCGCCACCAGCAGCGCCACGCACGGTCAGTACCACCACCACCACCACCTCCATGACTATACGTCACCACAAACCTCCAGTCCCCACCCACTACCATTTACTACCACCACTCACGAATCTTCAAAACATACCACCATTCACCAACACCAACATCACGAACCAAGTTTTTCAATATACATTATGTGCTTTACAAATAAACAAAGAATAAGATCCGAATAGTTATTCGGTGTTTTGTCTCTTTTACTCTAATTTGTAGTGACGTTTACATGACAGAAACAAAACACGGAATAACTATTCGGACCTTATTCTTTGTTTATTTGTAAGGCACTATGAATTTTAGATTGCTTAGGGCGGATTTCACCAAGGTAGTATAAGTCTTATTCCGAGAGTAAATCGCTAATTACTCGAGAGTAAACGAACTTTTCAATTCACCAACGTTTAACCCAAGGATAAATTTACTATACTAAAGTAACTTATACGGCCGATTTCGGCCGAGTAAGCTGTTATTCGTAGATTAAGTTGCATCACAATAACTGTCGCAAAGGCCGGTCATCGGATGGGTGACCAAAAATGTATCATCTCGACCTCCTCCGTGCTTCGGAAGGCACGTGAAGCCGTTGGTCCCGGCTGCTTTAGCAGTCGTTAACAACCACCAATCCGCACTGGGCCCGCGTGGTGGTTTATGGCCCGTTCTCCCTATGCTGATGAGCTGATGATGAATACATGAAAATTCACCATTATTTCAGAATAATATTTGCGTAGTAATAGAAATGACTCTTCACTTTCCCGCCAAGAAGTCAACACTCGTGTTTATGAATGCTGTCGCTCGCAGTGTCGTTCGGCGCGAGCGGGTCCGGTACGGGGCGAGGCTGGGCCAGCCCCGACCCCAGCAGTGGGACCACCAGCCCCCCGCACTCTCCCCCCCGCCGCCGCGACGACGATGATGATGATGACGATGCGCGCGACCACGACCCCCACCGGGTAAGCTTGTAGGCTTTTAAACTACGCTTCCGCTTAACAGAATACAGACATTTGCCAACAAAAAAATATAAAATATCATAAAAGATATACAGAGTGGAAATGACATTACGACAATGAATAAAAATATTGGCTATACTAGTCCATAGAAATAATTTGAAACTATCAAATAAATCTTAGCACAATTTTTTTTTTAATTTACCAAACAAACTAAATAGCACAAAAACGCAAGCAAAATAGAAGGTCATTTAGAAATGTTGGGTAACTGACCTTTGATAAGAGCGGCAACAGCGCCGTGTCAGGTGACGACGCTTTGGCGCCATTATTGTCGAATAAAATCACAACGTTGCACTTGCAATTTGCATTATAGTTAGAGTTTATAAAATCACTTGTAATAATTCACTTTGCTTTAAATTTAAAAAATTTAAAAAATTGAAAAATAAACAAATTATAACTAACTAACTAACTGGGGTGGCGCAGGAACCCAAGATGGGTTTTGGCCTCCAATAATAACTGCCGCCACTTCTCCCGACCCCGCGCCACTTCTCGCCAGTTCTCAACGCGGAGCTCGCGCAGGTCCTTAGCGACCTCGTCCTCCCAGCGATACCTGGGACGGCCAACCGGGCGTCGCCCACTCGGCCGTCCCACGTATGCGCGTTTCACCGCCCGATCCTCACTCATTCTTTGTGCCAAGTCTGTGTGCCTTTGTCTCGCCGATGATATTCGGCTCGGCCACTATCTCTTCGATTTCTTTATTAAACCGCCGCCTCCAAGTTCCGTCTTCGTTTTGCACCGGTCCAAGTATCTTTCGGAGAATTTTTCGCTCCGTCACCAAGAGTTTGGTCTCCTCCTTCAGAGTCAGCGTCCAGGCCTCACAGCCGTACATCAGGATCGGCCTGACTACCATTTTATAGATCCTGATTTTCGTCCTTTTGCTGAGAAGCCCGGACACCAACACCTTGTGTAGGGCTGCGCTACAACGGAGGGTGTTTTGTATTCGGATATCTATCTCTTCTGCCCTGGTGTTAGTGTCCGTTATAGTGCAGCCCAGATACCTGAACTTCCCTACGCCTTTGTAGGTGGCGTCACCGACTTTGAGCTTGGGTCTCGGTACTCTGGTATTCTTGTATCTGCGCATATGGATGTATTCCGTCTTCTCTTGGTTTATGTTAAGACCTACTATCTTGGCTTCTCTCTCTAGTGTTTCCGCGGCTCTTATGACGTCATCTTTATTATCCCCTATGAGTACTAAGTCGTCCGCGTAACCGACAACTTTATGGGACCCATTGAGGTGCACTCCCCCGTCTAATGCAAGGACTTGTCTAATGACGCTTTCTAGTACTATGTATATATAAATAAATATATATATAGCTATATAAATAAATTATAAAAACTCTATAAAATAAATTATAAATAAAAAATTTAAAAAATTATAATTATCATAAAAAATTGACAAATAACTTACCGCTTTCTGTAATGTATCTCATTGATAAATTATGTATGTAGAAGATAATGAAGAGTATCCTTTCTGGTACAGGTGCTACATGCACTTAAAATAAAGAGTCAGCCTCGGATATTGTTATAAACGAATGTGATAATAACGCAATAAATATGTTTGATTTTGATTTGATTTAGATGTTTGTTGTTGTTTGTGTGTGTATGTTCCACACTAGCCTAACATTCCGCACCGCACAACAGATAAACGAGCGTAGTACTCGCCGCACAAGTTTTCTCGTACTACCCAAAATCCGGATCAATTATGGAAAAATAGTATATTATGCAACTAGTGAATAAAAGACGGATTTAATGCGAGGGCCATAGATGAATCACAAGCAAGTAAAGGATTCTAACGAGTGAATCACGACCGTAGGGAGTGGTTCATGATGATTGAATCACGAGCGTAGCGAGTGATTCAAGTCTTAGAATCCTGAGCGAAGCGAGTGATTCATGGCCTTCGATATAAATCCGTCCTTTATTCAAGAGTTACATACTATACTTTATACCATGACTACGAGAAAAAGAAAGATTTAAGCGAAAATAGCCATTTAATGAAGAAAAAAGAAGAATTAATAATATTTTCATGGCTCTGGATACTAATGACAGCAAAGAAAAACACAAAACTGTTCTAAACTCAAGCAAGGAGTTTGTATGTCGAACAGTTTTTGCATGTTATCGAGTATATTTTGCGCAAGGAGGTTATGCATATAGTATTGAGATGAAGGTCGAGTATATTGGTGTGTTCTAAATTCAAACACCAAAACAGTGATTAAAAGGGCTTTTTATTCACTGTTTTCAGTGAATAAAATACGCTTTTTAGAGTGGGAATGGTATAAACAATATTACTTTTGAAGGCGCTCAACTCTTTAATAAAATACCATCTAGTATAAAAAAATGTGATCTCTTTTGGCGCATTTAAATCATAGTTTAAGCAATATGTGATTGCAAATTTGTAACGATAATATTTTATGAACATAATGTTGCGATTCACGAAATTAATTTAATAAACAAAGCGATTTTACTGTGCCGAATGAGTGCCTACCTTATCTATCTTTAATTTTCGCTCGAACGATTATGTAAACTATTTTTAAATGTAAATTTGTTGTTCTCATGTAAGTGACTATTATGTCTTGAATGAGAATAAGTGATCTTTAACATTATGTTGAACACTAACTATAAAAAAAATATTGTATCAGTTTATTTCTTGTAATTATTTTGACACTTCTTGCGCTAACACTTACGTCTAACAGAGTAAGTGCTATGATGAATCTATACTAATATTATAAAGAGGAAAGCTTTGTATTTTTGTATGTATGTTTTAATTACTGGACCGATTTTAAAAAATTCACCATTAGAATGCTACATTAGCGCTGAGTAACATAGGCTATATTTAAAAAAAGAAAAAGAAATGCGGTGGCCCGGCGTAGAATATAAATGTTTTTCCGTGTTTTGGAAGGTCAGTTACCAGTTTACTGTAGTTAGTCGTTTAGTTAAAAAAATCAATATAAAAAAAATGTGGAATAAACATGTCCCCCCCCCCACCCCTCTTTAGACGCGCGGCATTCGGCGTCGGCGTGGCGGCAGTTCGGACTCCGGCAGCGGCGACTGGCGGACACCACACCACAAGCGCCCGCGCAGGCACAAGTTCAAAAGGTAAGGTATCATTACAGGGGAACTGTAGCGCGGACTCAATAAAAAAATATGAAAAAATAAAAATATTAAATGGCAACGTGTAAATAGTTGCCTTATTGCGGAATCTTAATTGGAATTTAATTTAATTAATTGTGTGAACACATTAAGGCTACTTCAACACCAACTGACCTTCTTCGAAGAGTTCATGTAGGGTTCGCATAATTGACCACGAACACCGTACGCGCAGAAGTTGTGTAGAAGTTATTGTTGGGCTGGCACGTGGTTCACGGTGACCGGCCCGGTTAAGTTAGTTAAGTACTGGATAGTTACCAGAATGTAGGGTGTCCGCTTAGTTGACCGCAGACCCCACTCTTGTTGCTGGCGCGTAGTTGCCGGTGACAAGCACGGTGGAAGTTAGTTCTAGTTAGGTATGGAGATAAGAGAGAAAATACGTCCGACACTATAGATTTATTACACTTTAGTTTAGGTTAAGTTACAAGTTAAATAGCCGACGGTTCTTTCCTCGATGAGAGTTGATGTTGATCTCATTGAATGAAAGTATTATAGTTAAAAGGTAAACTGCACAGCTGATTCGTGATCACCAGTGATCGGAGTAGGTGGAGCTATTTTGGTTCATTAAACGTAAACGTTGATGTTAATATGGATATTCCGCGAGATTCTAACTGAAACTTTTCTTTATAAACATGATAAAAGAAGGCTTGTCTTACGTATTGGCAGTGGGCGCACGACGTTGTCAAACTTACACACACGCGCAATGTTGCCGCACGATTTTGCCGCGCAACACGGCTTTTGGAAACAAAAGAATACAACAGCGGGCTCCGCCGCTAGAAGAACGCACTTGTTTTTGTCTCTTTCTACAGTATTCAAATTGTTTATCGACAATATTTCGGGAATGTCCATATTAATACAACGTATGGCAAGTACAAAAAATTGCTCTACCTATTCCGATCACTGGTGATGACGTATCAATACGGAAATCACGATAATTCAAGGCGAGCGAGACAGCTGACACGTAACCTTCATTTGTGCTGAGTGTGCGGTACGCCAAGAATGTGCGGTGTGAGACCGTACAGTTCAGGAACGCGCTCCGCCAATGTCCTCTCGTCTGTGCATCAACAGCCACCTGCACAAACTATCACCAGGACACAATGTCTGAAGATTATGATGAGTGGAGCTTGATAACAACACAATCACCAATGTTACGTGTTGCTTTCAAGCTAAAATCTAGTAAAAAATTTTTTTTTAAAACTTCCATTTAATGTTTTGGCGATGAGAACTGGTTCCAAACACCAACAGTCACTACGACACATTTTATATTTAAACTATCAATAAGGTAGTGCAATTATTCCGATGAATCTAACTACCACCTTTGCATACATAAATTTATCTATATATGTTGGAAAAAAAGCATTCTTCATTTGGATTCATAGCCGAATTTACGAAATAAATACGCCAAAAAATTACAAAAAATTATTATTATAAAATTAGTTATTCAGTGTAGGCTACAAATAGCACATATGAATGTCACTATGCCATCTTTAAAACAACTTTTAAAAACTTTTTAATATTTCTTGTAATCAACAATTTACAATGAAAATGACGATGTTCACGTAATCTATACTAATATTATAAAGCTGAAGAGTTTGTTTGTTTGTTTGTTTGGTTGAACGCGCTAATCTCAGGAACTACCATTTCGAATTGAAAAAATATTTTTGTGTTGAATAGTCCATTTATTGAAGAAGGCTATAGGCTATATTACGTCACGCTATGACTAATAGGCAATGAAAAATGTTGTCAAAACGGGAAAATATATAGATTGTTCGCTGATTAACGCGGGTGAAACCGCGGGGCACAACTATGTTCAATATGTTGACGCTGTAAGGGAGAAAAGAAATAGCCTTGCTGAGTTTGTTGCCGGTTCTTCTCAGTACAAGGTCTTCCGCCCAGAGTAGACTTACGAACCGATGGCATAACGACGTTCATAAGAGCTATTTGTAGCCTAAATTGAATAAATGATTTTGAATGGCGGCGGCCGAATCAAAAATGCAGACGGCCTGGACGCCCGCAAGTCGGTTTTCATGTTAGTTTGACATTTGTCAACATATTGCCAGCAACAAAGTAAAGGCGAAGGTAACTCGCCCATACAGTCACGTCGACATGAATATATTTCTTACTAGCGACCCGCCCCCGGCTTCGCACGGTTGCAATGCTGATATTATCAGTGTTGCTCTAGTATATGCATGTATTATACATATAAACCTTCCTCTTGAATCACTCTATCTATTAAAAAAAACCGCATCAAAATCCGTTGCGTAGTTTTAAAGATCTAAGAAAACAAAGGGACATAGGGACAGAGAAAGCGACTTTGTTTTATACTATGTAGTGATTACCCCAATGGTAAAAAAAATCTAAAAACCTACAAAAATACACAGTACATGTAATAAAGATTTCTATTATATTCTAAGGTTTTTATGGTGGTTATTTTATTATGATGGTTCTTTTTAATAATAAAAATTAAAAAAAAACGATTTTCTGGTCGGGCCCAGGACCCGCGAGCGGTTCTCCGCGGGCACCTCGTCCGCGTCGTCGTCGTCCGCCGCGAGCGCGCCGCGCCGCTACTCCTCCGACCGCTCCTACCGCCCGCGGTACTCCACCGACGACGACGCGCCGCTGCATCTCTACAGGTACACCCGCACCACACACATATACAATGTTTTTATTTATTATGTTTAAATGCTTATTGCTGCATTTAAGCTGAATTAAATATTTATAAAATATAATGAAGAAAAAAAATTCAGTGCTTACGTCAGCCTTCCCGGTAGCATAATGGTCGGTGCAGCCGCCCGGATTGCGGAAGACCCAGGTTCGATTTCTGGCTGGGTCAGGTAGGAATTTCATTTTTTCACTATATTTTATAAATATTTATACTATACACTATACTCAATTATTTATCTGTTTAACTAGCGTCTCTTGCGCAACGCATTAATAAACCCCATATCTCGCCATAATATAGCTGGTTTTACTCAATCAATAACTTGTTTGCAGACAAAGGCAGGGCGGCACCAACGAAGAAAGCACGAGCGCGGGGCCCGCGCCGAGGAGAAAGCTCAACGGACACGCCGCGGTAAGACATTGTCTAATTAGTATTATCTATACTAATCTATACTAATATTATAAAGAGGAAACCTTTGTATTTTTGTATGTATGTATGTTTGCAACGAATAAACTCAAAAACTACTAGACCGATTTAAAAAATTCTTTCACCATTAAAATGCTACATTAGCGCTGAGTAACATAGGCTATATTAAAAAAAATATATTAAATAAAATACTAAAAACGACAATTTAATTTTCCAATACAAAATGATTTGTTTGTTTTGTTGTCATGGAAATCATTCATAACATTAATTTAACTCAATGATAGAAACTGTCAAGACAGTGTGAAGTCCGCCGGGTCAGCTAGTAGTTTATATAGAGAAGGATTACAGAATGTAAATTTTTTTTTTAATTATCCATAAAAATACATTAAATCAATAAAACAATAATTACACACACTACCATGTATTTGATACACACGCATATGTATTTGACACACACGCATGTATACTCTTTTCAAAAATTTCAAAAATTCAATGATGGAAACTGTCAAAGCGGTACGAAGTCCGCCGGGTCAGCTAGTAATAATATAATATAATAATATTATTAAGAAAAGTTTTGTATTTTTGTATGTATGTATGTTTGCAACGAATCAACTCAAAAATTTGAATTTGGAATGCTACATTAGCGCTGAGTAACATAGGCTATATTAAAAAAAATAATTAAAAAATGTCCACTCGTGCGAAGCAGGGTCGGGCCGCTAGTGTTTAATATATTAGTTGCTTGTTGGGTGAGGCCGGGTTATTGTTATTATTATTATTTTACTTACGTAGTGAATTATAATTTAGTGTAATGTTGTAGTCCTACTAATATTATAAACGCGAAATTTTGTAAGTATGGATGGATGTTTGTTACTTTTCACGTAAAAACTACTGAATGGATTTGGATGAAATTTGGCATACAGATAGTTAATAACCTGGATTAACACATAGGTTTACTTTTTATCCCGGTATTCCCACGGGAATGAATGGAAACTGTCAAAGGGGTACGAAGTCAGTAATATAATGTAATGAAATATAATGTGCATAAATAGTGATAATAATTATATCGGTATCTGTATTTCTAACACTAGCATTTATTATTTTTACTAACTCATTATGGGTCATAAACAGTGGTTAGTAATGAACGCCCTATCGGTAATACATATATATTCTTTATTGCACATAAACACAAATACAGAGAACAGTTTACAAACAATGGGGAGCAAAGGTGGACTTATCTCTAAAAGAGATCTCTTCCAGCCAACCTAAGGTGGAATGGGAGCATCACGTTTAAGAGGAAGCGACAAAAGTGCAAACAAAAATATCTCAACTATGAATAACAATATTATGTACATACATACAACACATATACTACGATATTCTTAAAACTACATAAACATACATAATAATACTACATAAATATGAACATATACCTACATATAATGTGCCTCGATAACCGAAGGGCCCGGGTTCAAATCTCAAGTCGGGCAAAGTGTATTTCGGAATTTATGATGCATAGCCCGGCTTTGTGATCGCCATCGTCAGCATTTGGCAAGCGTGGTGATTAAGCCATTACCCATCAATGGTAGCGATGACTTGATTTCAATGATGGAGGCCTTTGCTCAGCAGTGGGACTGTTGTAGGCTGTTTACTAAGTAGTGATCGGAATGAAGGGGCTAAATTTCTTAAAGTTGCCGGCAGGACAAGACTGGGAGTGGTTAAAACCACCAAACTACTGGTAAGCCGCGCGACGCCATACTTACACAGTAGAGATTCCGCCCATGCGTACGAAGCGTTTTGCGTCCACGTTTTTCTTACGTACCGCAAAGCTGTGGACCTCCTTGCCTCAGTCTGTGTTTCCTATCAAATATAATATTAGGGTCTTCAAATCACGAGTGAATCGGTAACTTCTAGGCAAGCATGTTACATCGTAGGCTACATCATCACTTACCATCAGGTGAGATAGTAGTCAAATGCAAGCCTATCGAATTATAAAAAAATAAAAAAAATATATTTCCATCGAATCTCGAATTTCGGATCCCGAAAATAGTTATAATTCTAAGTAGTTTTTCTTCTTATTACACTTGAAATTACTCGTATAGCAATTCTAACCTCCGCATTTACAATTTCTTTTTCTTAATATTGATCACTAACTGACCCGGCGCACTTCGTACCGCATGAACAGTTTCCATAGAAACTTGTCATAACAACCAAACAAACAAATCGTACTGTCATCTTTGACAGGTGTTGGTTGGTGCCATGTCAAAAATACGTTTTACCCCCTTAAAGGGCGATTTTCCAAAAATCCTTTTTTTAGTGCTCACCTACATTATAAAAAAAGCATTGTGCAAAATGTCAAGTTTCTCATCCTAGTAGTTTGGGCTGTGCGTTGATATGTTAGTCAGATACAGGGGTATTCATAAAAACTATTTAAGCATTATTTAGTTAATCATTTTTTTTTTTTCTCTTTATTTTAGCACATACAGTCATAAAAAAAAATATTTTTTACAGTAATTCCTTAAGTAATAGACAAGGAGTGCCCAAAAATTACAAAATAATACTTTGTTAGCAGTTAGGTTACTTAGATGCTTATTATAACAAAATTATTACTTTATAGTAAGATACATAAACAGTACTTAGGTAGGTAAGTAGGTAAAATTTACATTTTTGTTGCTTAAAATCTATTCTTATGCAGGTAGGTATCATATTAGGCTTTACTTTATGATAAGTAGGCATATTCGTAGGAAGGTGGTCAAATTAGTTTAAATTTAAATTAGTTAAGGTTGTCTCTTTTTCTCAAATTCAATATAACGTTTGTGTGACATTGACAAAAATTCAATATGACGTTTGTGTGACATTGACAAAACAATATTTAATTAAATAATGCTTAAATAGTTTTTATGAATAAGGGGGTTAGTTATTAAGGCAGTTTTCCTTTTTAGATATTTACATAGATTTGACAATTCGCCAATCATTACATGTAATAGGCTAGTTCTCCTAACACCTCGTCAATTTTACTACTGCTAAAAACTTTTTTTTGGCAAAGCGGTATTCGAACCCTTCGATTAAATACAAAGTCAAGTCAACAATTTTTATTGAAATAAACTTAAAAAAGGTGCTTTTGAATTGTCCATACATTTTTTCCTGCTACCCATTCAGGACGTCTATTTTTACCCGACTGCGTCAGAAGGAGGCTATAAACGTTTCAAAACAAATCAAAACAAAAACAAAACAAAACTTTGGCCGGATTAGCTATAAGTAGCCTTGACCCCAAAAAACTGTTAGATCGACCACACGATCAAAATTCTTTAAACGAACTACAACGTCTACGGAGTTAAAAGGATATTCGCAATTTTTCCTATAGACGTTGATTAGATGTAGTTAATAATTTTCATTTACAGCAATGTTTTATGGAGTTTTGTTTTCGGGAATATTAGCAGATTTTATTCCCATGTTTAAAAAACTCAAAGACCTTGTCAGTCAAAAGTACAGACTATTGACAATTGGTGTATGCGCTTTGACTTTGCTATTTAAAAGAGTAAGGCGTTTTAATATAATTATTTTAATATGTAGGTTTTTTAGCTGTGGAGAAGAATGGGCGCAAGAAACTCCACAGCTTTAATAGACGTAACGATATTTACATATAAAATAAAAATCTAAAAAAACAAAAAACCCGCCTGCGTAAAAAATAATAAGTAACTAAATAGAAAATCATTCTTTCACCATTAGAATTCTGCATTAACGCTGAGTAAAATAGGCTATATAAAAAAAAAATACTAAAAACGACAATTTAATTTTCCAATACAAAATGATTTGTTTGTTTTGTTGTCATGGAAACCATTGATATCTATATATTAATACGTGAAGCAAAAACTTTGTACTCGTTTTTACGAAAATTGCGCGGACGGAGGAGTATGAAATTTCGCACACTTATAGTTTATATAGAGAAGTTTATCCGAATGTTAATATTTTTTTTAAATTATGCATAAAAAATACTTTAAATCAACAAAAACATCATTACACACACTACCATGTATTTGACACACACGTATTGTTTGTCTTTAATGCGACCGACATCTGTCAATGCCAATCCAAACTCATATTCTATCTTTTTAATTTTTTTATTGCTTAGGATACAATCCGTGCAGCCATAATAAAATTACGGTCGAATTTCGACCACTGGGCGACCACTAGTCAGAGTCCGCCAGGTCTGCTAGTGAGGTAATAAAGAATATTACATACAAGATAGGCGCGAAAAACATAACCCTTTCTTTGCAGTCGGGTAAAAAATAAGTATGTCGTTACCAAATCATACAATATTTAATTTAAGTAAGTAATACATTTACCCCCTTATTCATAAAAACTAATTGAGCATTATTTAGTTAAATATTGTTTTGTCAACGTCACACAAAAGTTATTTTGAATTTGAGAAAAAGAGACAAAACAATGATTAACTAAATTATGCTTAACCCATATCTTCCTAGTGTTCGATTATTCGAACGCTTCATTTTTGAATTTTTTTTGAGATAATGTGAACGCATTGATTAGTAATTTCTTAATGTTGGTAAGACTGAAACATATGAATCTCAAATAGCATTTTTGACGTTTTACAATTCGCGCGTATTTCGTAGAAATCAAAGTGTTTTTTCGGAAGTTTTACTACAAAAAAATGGCTTGCCGTAAAATGTAAGTATTTTTGATTTATTACAACATAATTATTCATATTTCTGTGTTATTATACAATACATAATGTCTGTCAACGTATTATAATACATAACAGTAAGTATAAATTGAATGTGGGTAGAATAAAAGATATTTTATAAAGTGTTTGTTTTTTCGAACAGTAGGACGATATGCCCTTGTGCTGTAATGTACTCATGAGATGTCTTTTGTTGAGATGTTTTGTTTACTTTGTTTCAGTTTGTCAGTAAATGAAATTATTTCACACCTGGAAGATGACACTAATGTTTTGTCGGCAGACATTTATATTTCACCTCCGGATAATGATGATAAAAGTGACGAAGATAGTGGGGACGAGGAATCTACACACATGAATAATTTGTCGAGACACCAACTATTAGCAGAAGCTGAACTAAGGGCCAGCTTCTGAAACCGGTATTGATGTGGAAGAAAATTTCTTGAATGATCAACCTTTTGAACCAATGCCTAGTACTTCAAGACCAAATCCACCTCCGCCAAACAAAAGTGCGTTGCAGTATCTAGACGTTGGAGGGCTATTGATATTCCGGAAAAGGCAAAAAAAGAAACTACAACATCTAGTTTTCTTGAGGATCTTGAAAACCCAATTCAATTTTTTGAGTTGTTTTTTGATGAAGAGGTTTTTGAACTATTGATTATGCCATAAAAGCACATTTATGAAGTACTCTAAGTGCAACGTCGCTTTATATCAAAAATGTTCCGTTGATTTTTATACAAAATAGTGTACAAAATATCCTGTAAAGTCTACATTCAGCCTAAAATGTGTAATACCCTTATAAAAATAATAAAGTATTAAAAATAAACAGTTTTTTATTTTACTATAATGAACATATGTATTAGCACAACACTTGTAGATATATTCCTACTGTTCGATTTTTCGAACGGTTTCAAAACTCTAAAGAATAATAATAAAAATAAAATCTCTATATATATTTATGTTAACATACACAATGAGGTGCCATGATAAAATTTTGATCAAAATCGGACAAGTCTACATAAGCTTGGGAAGATATGGGTTAACCCCTTGAGTGTCGATCGACCAGCAGTGACCGATAACAATTAAAATTCTATTGTGTCTGGTACCCGCGCGCTCGAGCTCATAAGGCGAAGGGTAAGGCACACCAGCGCCACCAATTGATAATTTGACAATTTCTAACGGACCGGATCTTTTTTAAACATTGCGTACCGTCCGATAACAGGAAAGCATCCATAGTATTTATTTAATAATTGTGCACTACTTTTTGTTGCGTGGTTTATTCACAAAACGGGCTATCGCATTTATTCACAAAACGGGCTATCGCATTTATTCACAAACAATGGCCACTTTTGGTGTTAGCGAATGAATACAAACCTAAAAGTAGTGCACAATTATTAAATAATAGATGTTTGCTTAGTGTCGGAAGGTCCGCAATGTTTGAAAAAAGATCCAGTTTAGCAGTTATCAAATGAAATCCATTAGCAGCGCTAGTGTGCCTTAAATAGTTTTCATGAATATGGGGGTTAAAATTAAAAACTTTCAAAAGCTCGGATATACAAATTGGATTCGAATCCCGCTTGTAGAAATGTTTTGAACGTGTATGTTGTTTGGCGCAGGGTGTATCTCTACGCGCTCGCGGCAGCCCGCGGCGATACAACGAGCAGTCGGACTCTGACTCGTGCGCCGCCATCAGCAAGCGATCGCAGCATCGACGCGCGAGGGACGTGCATCTAGCAAGGAGGCGGCACCACGCGCGGGTACGAACACGAACGCGAACGCGAACACGAACGCGAACGCGAACGCGAACACGAACACTAACACCTAACACGCTAAAACCTATCTATGTGAATACGAAAAACATCTGATCGATTTTCATTTTAACTAACACACAATTGCTCCAATAAACGATGCCTTAATATTAGGTTCTTACCTATGAAATTGACGTATGAAGATTTTTTATAAAATTATATTTTTATACTTTACATACAAAGTTTTTTTAATTTTCTTAGCATCTATTTATGTTAACACTATAAAAATTTAAGGGTAGTGTGTGTTTCACTAGCTAAATATAGCAGACATTAAAAAGAAAAAAAAATCAAGTCCTTTTAAAGCTACAATGAAACAAAAAGTCAATTCCGCAAAACAAAAAAAGAAGTCAATAAAAAAAAAACTGGGCCATAAAGACACATAATAAATAATCATTGTTATTACTGAAGCCTAAGTAACATAGTTTTAATTAAAGGTGTTCAATAATATTAACAACCGGTATAGACTTTTAGAATTAATACACTTATTATTAAGTGAGAAAAAACGTCAATTTCATAGGTAAGGACCCAATACTACGAAGCTTTGAATACCTGATGTAACGATTAATTGAAAATCTAATTTACCGATGCTCTTTGCAGCGACAATAGAGAAGACCGACAACTTATTTAGTCGATATAACATTTTGACGATATTACTAAAATGTTACCAAAACTTTATTTTTAACCCTTTTGACATACTTTTTATAAACTTTTTGCAGTAAAGAAAATACATAAATAAATACAAACGGGTTAATTCTGATACAATCTATAGTTAGAAGTATTTTACTTCTCAATTGTGTCGTTAAATGTGTGGAGCTCGTGAATGTTTTTAAATAATTATGACATTTGAAATAATTAAATTCGCTTAAC
>OY720049.1:7093749-7317385 GCA_963082485.1 Eudonia mercurella | reverse complement strand
CCCGTAAAAGAGCGCTATTCAATGTCACAACAAAATGTGTAACAACTACGTCATCGACATCCTATCTTAATATTTTTAAAATATTGAAAGATCAGTTAAGGCGAAGGGTAAGGCACACTAGCGCCACCAATTGATAATTTGACAATTACTAACGGACCGAATCCTTTTTTAAACATTGCGTACCGTCCGACAACAGGAAAGCATCCATAGTATTTATTTAATAATTGTGCGCTACTTTTTGTTGCGTGGTTTATTCACAAAACGGGCTATCGCATTTAGTCACAAACAATGGCCACTTTTGGTGTTAGCGAATGAATACAAAAACAAACCTAAAAGTAGTGCACAATTATTAAATAATAGATATTTGCCTAGTGTCGGAAGGTCCGCAATGTTTAAAAAAAAAATCCAGTTTAGCAGTTATCAAATTAAATTCATTAGCGGCGCTAGTGTGCCCTGCCCTTCGCCTTAAGAATTAGGCATTATTCTGATGTTGTGAGTTTGCGCAGGTTCTAGCAGCAGTGCGAGCGTTCCCGCCGTGTCCATATCGTCGCGCGGGCGCGTGCGCAAGCTCACCGCCAAAGCACGGGGACTGCTCAGGGAGTGACGCCTTCACCAGCCTCAACTTTAAGGGGGTAACATATGGAAACAATACGTACGTCGTAGCCTCCTCTCACGATAGCGAGTTGGGTATAAACTACCTAATATTTGCTATTAGTTTTTATAGACGACGTCATTATTGGAAGGCGTAGATTTGCGTACGTTGCTTCTACGAGGATTTTCTTAATGTCTCTCGGTAATCATCGCATTTCCGATGGCAGTCGAATATAAATTTCCAGGTCCATTAATTATTAGATTTATCATGTATAAAAATTTGAATTCAGAACAACGTTCTTTATTGTTGTTTTGTTAAAACATGTGTGATATATATAGAGCTGTAAAACTATAAATCGTAAATCAATTACGTATGAGTCGTATGACACGAAATAATTTTTCATCGTTCTAAATAAATGAATAATGAGTAAAAGGAGTGGTAGCAACTCTATATACGACGACAGCCGAAACACGAAGTTTGCCGCGAGACATTAAGAAAATATATGCACTGTACTGTGAGCGGGTAACCTATTAAAATATTACTGCATTGTTCACTCCACTTCTTATATAAGGTCACATTTTATCAACTGCAAATATTTAGCCTAGCCTAGCATTTAAAAAAAAATCAGGGTAGTTTTTTTTTACTTTTCCTGACACAAAAATTATAATATTTTTAGGAGCGGCCTCTCTGTCGGCTTCTTTGAATGAAACTAGGGGCACGTGTAAGCGGTGAAGGCATTGCGACCTCTCTGTTTCGGCTCCTTTGAATTGTAACTACCGAAAGTGCTTTATTTTACTTTTTAATCGAATTGTCTTTTGGCGTTTTTCTTGAAAACTAGCGTATAAAAATTTAAGGTTTTTTCATAAAAATAATTTATATATGTTGTTGAATTTATCCTCAAAATATTTGCAGTTGATAAAATGTGACCTTATATATAACCAACCAGCAATTTACTATTGGTTGATATGGACAAAACCGAATCGTTTTTAAAAGATTCAATTCTTTGCAATGTGAAGTTTCTTAGGCACCGAGTGGATGCTGCTTATCAGTTTGCCATCACCAAACGTCTGCTATATGTGTTATAGTGGCACCAGTTTTCGACCCAGTGACCCAGTTCTCGACACCAGTTTTCGGCGCCAAAAAATAATATAGAATCACAAATTGAAAAAAAAAAAAAAAAAAAAACTGTTGAAAAAGTTCCACGAACGGTATACACCCCATGACATGCCGGGTCAGGTGCACTACCAACTATGCTATCGTGGCTCAATCCAACTCGCCGAAATTAATCAATACTATCTACTTTTACTCTGTAAGCCAAAGGAGCCCATTCAAAGTCGACAACTACGTCATCAACATCCGATTCTAATATTTTTACAAATACTGAAAGATCAGTTAAGAATTAGGCAAGCTATATTTATGATTATTTACATATAATTTTACGCAAATTTTGTTGCGAACAAATTAATAGTACTAGGGACTAGTAATATTATTAATAATATAAACAAAACAATTGTCTTAATAATGTCATCGAGAACACTCATTTGACAATAAGTGGGTGCGTTTGAACAAAAAAAAAGTCTTAAATAGTGATAGTTTCAATAACATAGTTAATGAAATATGTCAAAAATTTTTGGACATCCCATACTTTAGCGAACACTTGATAAACCTGATTTGTTTGAAGAGTCTCAACATTTTTGACATATTTTAACCCATGTTACTATGAGAAAGTTGTTTATTTACCGATTCAGAGTCGCTCCAGAAAATTTGCGCACTGGTAAAAAAAATATCATGTATAGTGAATAGTTTTGACTTAAAACTGTTAAATGAGCTGACATCTTTTAAACAGGAATGTTATTAAAGTAAAGCCTTTTTTAGCATAGTTAGTACGTGATTTAGGTAAAACAAATAAGCTTCGCCGACGAAGACTGCGTTTACTTATTTGAGACTTTTTGGTAAAAGATAAGTTGGAATAGATGGTTCTATCAATAATTTTTCTGATTAAAATACATGTGTTACATTATAAACGTAAAATTGCCTAACACTTTAACAGCCGACTATTTTAAAGCGCGCCTTTCCACGTATCACGTACCTCGGACGTCTTTTTAAAACAAACGCTAAGAAAATCAATGCCGTACAGAAGACGTGATCAGAGATCAGCGTCCTGAGACGATCCCACCCACCCGTACCCAGTACGTGATCGGCTGTTAAAATGTTATTAATTTTGTTGTGACTTAAGTAACAAACTAACTAATGAATAAACTAAAAAGTCAAAAATCTTTTGCTGACATATTTAATAATTGAAGGGGAAAAGGGTCGGTCACTGGTGCCACTATCTTATATGAATGTAATGAAAACCCTGAAGAAATGTGTACGCAATGTGATAATGACCAAATAATATATTATAAAAAAAATATTACATCGAAACAAACGTAGTAATCGGCATTAAAAAGTCGAATAAAAATGTTGAGAATCCCGTTGTACACCGGGAACACTTGTATGGGGTGAACAACATTTTTTTTGTTTAAACTTTCTTTTAAACTTTTCGCGATTCTATGATTGCAGATTCCTCGAGGTTTTTGTTACATACGAACCGACTAACACCAATCTTGTACAATTATTCGGCAATATAATGTTTCTGTAAGTACACTATAAAAAGAGACAAAAAGTCTTTCTGTAAAATCCAAAATTATTGAAATCAGTTATTGTAGCTTCAAAGCTATCTTTCCACGAGCTCTGAAATCATTATAACTGCTATGTTATTGCATATGTGCAAAATACTTTTCACAACCGCAACGACGACGTAAAGTATCGTTAAGTAACGTTATTACTATAAAGTTAAATTGGTAACGGTATTGCAGGTAACGTTATCTAGAAAAGTACCGTTACTTTTTTCGTTACCTAGTACGCTTTAGCCAATACGCGTAGAGCGGTTAGTTAATTTCCCGGTAAAAATACCACTCGGGTAACGATACCATTTTTAACGTTACCATATTGCTATTAACGTTACCTTTGTATCTTATAACGGTACCGTTACCTAATTTGTAACAAAGCCCGCTTTCGACTGTTATAAGCAGCTTTGTACAAAACATAGGCGTTAGATCAATATGTCTTATTTATATCAAGTACTAGATCGATTTCCATGAAATGGTAAAGCAAAGTCCACCTTAATGTGTAATGCGTAAGTGTTCGTGTTTAAATTTGACTAATAGTGACTCGAAACGAGACTGAATAACTTACTTAGGGAGTTGTTACATAAATACTAAGGCCGTTTCCGAATGCAACTCGAATTGTAAGCTATAGTCTAGCTAGGATATAGAGTTGATTTTTCAATGCCACCGCTGTCTGTTTTTCCTTGTATTTATGAACCATTAAATACTGGATCAAAATAAATAATATTTTATTAGTTTTACTCAGAAGACATTTTGTTGGTTTGGGTGACTAAGGCGAGTTTTGGAAAGATTCAAAAATTGCTATGTATGTTTTTACGATTTTCGATTGTAAGTATGACATGTATACAATAATTGACTCCCAAGCTTTCGATTTTAGTGTTTAGGTAATAAGGTTTTGTTTTCAATTTTGCTACTGCCCAACGTAGAGTAATAAACTGTGAATCAACAATGAACAAACAGACTGCATGATATATATGGTGTCCAAACGGTATACATACTCTTGCAAGTTATAAGGAAAAGATATCCGATTTTCCACCTTATTTCATAGGAGTATGACTCAGATTTGAATAAACTCCCGACCCGCGTCTAGTTTATATGTAATCTGCAGTCATCGATATATATGTAGGGCTAATTTACTTAAAGTTGGAGTATGTACGACATAGAGCGGTTAGAACCGCCATTTAATTGGTATTTTTTAAATATCTTTTGATCATATATGAAAAACTTATCTTTCTCTTAAATTCTCTATTTTTTATTTAAAAGGGTAGCCAACGTTTTGTTTACAATAATACTTACATCTAGTGTTATATACTAATTTTAAAAGAGATATTTTTTATATATTATATAAGGTCACATTTTATCCACTGCAAATATTTTGTCAAAACATCTACTTAATTTTATCAGAGAAATAAGGCCTAGCTAGCATTTAAAAAAAAATTCAGGCTAGTTTTTTATTTTATTTTTCCTGACAAAAAAATTGTAATATTTTTAAGAGCGGCCTCTCTGTCGGCTCCTTTGAATGAAACTAGGGGCACGTGTAAGCGGTGAAGGCATTGCGGCCTCTCTGATTCGGCTCCTTTGAATTGAAACTACCGAAAGTGCTTTATTTTACTTTTTAATCGAAATGTCTTTTGGCGTTTTTCTTGAAAACTTTAATAAAACGTTTTTTTTTTAAATAGGTTATATATGTTGTTGAATTTATCCTCAAAATATTTGTAGTTGATAAAATGTGACCTTATAATATTGTATAATATTTATTTTTATATATTGAATAAGCTTATAGCTAGAAGTAAAATTAACGAAATAGAGAAAACTAAACCGTCGCTAAAGTTTAATAAAAGTCACAAGTATTCACTAAAAAGCAATCTTAACTTTGAACTTGATTTATTTATTATCCAATGCCACAAAAAGAAAAAAGAGATTACTAAATTCAAGTAGTTTTATAAGCAATCTATGTCATACGTTCCCGTCAACTTTAAGTAAACTAGCCTTAGCTGTTGTGTTGTTATCAATATCAATACACGGACCACTGGAATAAGCACAAAATTAGTTAAGGGTAAGGCACACTAGCGCCGCTAATGGATTTAATTTGATAACTGCTAAACTGGATCTTTTTTAAACATTGCGGACCTTCCGACACTAGGCAAACATCTATTATTTAATAATTGTGCACTACTTTTAGGTTTGTTTTTGTATTCATTCGCTAACACCAAAAGTGGCCATTGTTTGTGACTAAATGCGATAACCCGTTTTGTGAATAAACCACGCAACAAAAAGTAGTGCACAATTATTAAATAAATACAATGAATGCTTTCCTGTTATCGGACAGTACGCAATGTTTAAAAAAAGATCCAGTCCGTTAGTAATTGACATATTATCAATTGGTGGCGCTAGTGTGCCTTACCCTTCGCCTTAATTTTAACTCTTTGATAGTGTGATTATAATTAAGTCGTTTAAACACCTGTATTAAAAGACAATGAAAGCTTTCATCTAAATCGCGAAATAATTTATGTTAAGGAAAATTGTATTTAACTGTAAATTTAGATTAAATTATGGATTAAAGATATGGGGGGGCGGTATTTTTTTTTAAACAGATGTTGGTATGGTAAAGAGTCTCTTCTACAGACATCGACGAAATTGAGTGATCAAAACAACGATCACACTTGGTAAAAAAGTCTTTAGTATCGCATCAAACTTCAAAGTTTCTTTTTTTAGACCAATAAGCCAATTATCGAAGGAAATGGAGTGCATAAGAAGAGACTCAACGTTGGGTGGATAACCGTTGAGAAAGAGAAAGAGAGAAAAAAAGCCAATTTTGGTAATACTTTTTACGATTTAAGAAAATACATAGATCTTACTACATTCTATACTAAGTAAAAAACATTAAATTAAAGCATTAAAAGCATTGAAAGTCGACCGTGCATTAAAAACGTTGGCAAGACGATCCTGATGCTCGATCTTGTTGGGAGGCTGGTGGGAAACTGCCAAGGATAGAGTTGTGTGGAAGGGAAGGGTTTGAGACAAAGGATACTATAAAATAAAATAAAAAATCTATACTTAGAAAACGATTTAAAAAAAGCGTTTATTTAACTGAACTGTGTGTGGCGTTGTTCAATCACGAGGTAGAAGGTATTTGACTACAATAAAAATATAGATCAAACTGTTGTTAACTTAACAGTAAACATTTTTTTAAACCAATTTATTCAGCACATAATTTTAAAAAAAGTATAATTTTTATAAAAAATCATCATCAATTTTATGATTGACCACGTGATCGAAAACGCACGGGATTGGTCACGTGATGTCGTGACGTCATTTGCAAGCAAATCAAAGATGTCACTCGAAGTTTTGTACGGTGTGATTTGACAGCTAACAGTTTGTTTACATGCAACTGACGTCACGACATCACGTGACCTGCATGCATCGTTTTGGCGGCTATTTTATTCATTTGAATTTTAATGGCGATTTTCATAAATTATAAAGAAATTCACAACGAATTAATCAAATTGCAAATATATTATGCTATAATGAACCATTAGACATATTTTTCTAAAATCTGTCAAATACCCTATTAAACGGCTATTTTACCAATTGGCTGGCGCTGGTTAGAAAAAAGTAAACTTTGAAGTTTTTATGGCATATCAAAATGCATAAAGGTTCTTGAGTAGCTTTAGGCACGTTATCACAGGAATTGTACCATATTGCAAATTTATATCGATTAAATGTTTTTGTAATCGGGTGTGTGTTCTCGGCACGAATTTAGCTGTATTATATAGTTGTATGTAAATGTTTATTTATAAGGTTGTGTAAATAGGCAACTGGATCAGGGAATCAGTGTTGTGACTTTGTGATTAGTATCTTATCTTATCTTATCTAAGTGGGTTCCCTGTCGCAGTAGCACTATGGCCCGTCGTGATCTTTAGTGCGAGATGATTGTGATTGGTAACTTTTTGTTTAATTATTTAAATTATTGTTTTTTTTTGGCATTCACTATGCCGTTGTGTTTTTCGAATGTGACATTAACATTATAATAGTATTATTTAAAAACTTAAAGACCCTTGATTATTAATATATAATTTAGTAAATTTTAACGTATGCAGCAATAAATTAACAATAATGTCAATTTTATTGTATTAAGTATCTGACTATGTTATAGTTATGAGAATGTTCGCAGTAAGTATTTAGTGAATTCAATGTTTGTTTTGCGATGGCGCGCGCTATTTTGGACCGTACCACACTAGTAATAAAGTTCGAGTTGTGTGCAGTCTTTCAGTCCCAATTTAGAGACTACTTTTCATTACTCGTAATTAATTAATGAGTATTCGAGTCTCTAGTTTTCAGATATTCAACTTTTAAGACTTAATTTTCAAGTCTTAAATCCATAAGCTTTAAATTAAGAGACTACACTAGAGTCCTATCAAAAAGACTCGCACTTTGAGTCTCTTTGGTGTAATCTAAGTTGTAAGCAGGATAAAGATTTTCATTGGAAGGACATTTTTCATTTTCGGCTAGGACCTTGTATACTATTCATACTAATAGTTAAAAATATAGTAGTCATAAAAAATATTAAAATTTTCATTATCGTTCTGGATAAATGGTACAAAAATAAACTTTAAAATAAAAATACTTTGCCTTGGTCACACCACGGTAACACTGGCAACCATATTTATATCACGTTCGGAAACATTGATTAAAAAAAATTGGTTGTCTGTAAAGTCGGTTTACTGACGATAGTTGAACGTGACAACGAAACAATTAAAAAAAATTTTCATAAAATTCTTCATTTAGAAAATCATTTTAAATTTAAAAAATAAAAATACAACAAAATATATGTTGTATTCGAAATCGGCACCGCCGAAAACCATGGAAATGATACCCATATGATTTTACATAAAAAAGTTGCGTCCGCCATCTTGGATTTCGAAATAAATGTTGTATTCGAAATCGGCACCCCCGAAAACCATGGAAATGATACCTATATGATTTTACATAAAAAAGTTGCGTCCGCCATCTTGGATCTCGAAATAAATGTTGTATTCGAAATCGGCACCCCCGAAAACCATGGAAATGATACCCATATTGATTTTACATAAAAAAGTTGCGTCCGCCATCTTGGATCTCGAAATAAATGTTGTATTCGAAATCGGCACCCCCGAAAACCATGGAAATGATACCCATATTGATTTTACATAAAAAAGTTGCGTCCGCCATTTTGGATCTCGAAATAAATGTTGTATTCGAAATCGGCACCCCCGAAAACCATATATCTATATCATAGATATCGCTCGCTAATTATCGCTCGCTAATGCCGCGTCATATCGCTCGCTAATGCCGCGGCATTAGCGAGCGATAATTAGCGAGCGAGGTAACGCGGAACTTTTTCGTGCATGCAGCCGGGTCTATCAATTTATAAGACGTTATCACGTCAAAAATAAGTTAGAACTATACACCTAAGTCAGAAACAGTGACCTTTTTTATAATGTGAGTGTGACGTTTTACCGCTATATTGAATCGGGGTTGCATAATTATTACCAGAAAATGCTTTTGTACCATCAAACGCGTTAGCTGATTGCGATATAATTAGTTTTTAGTTATTATATTTATCTTTTGCTTGCCTATGGTATAGTGTACAAAGTCCTAGCCGCTCCATACAAAACTGAAAAATATACTTTTATGGGATGACTGCTAGAATGCAGGTGTTCTGTATTCAATTGATGTTAAGACTGTAATCAGTTGCTAAACCCTTATTTATGATAATTAAAAAGAAAAAGTAGATTTTTGGTTCTTGTCAAACACTGGAGCCACAATCTCCTTCATAGTTTAAACTGTTCTATAACCACTATAGCTAGACCGCTTAACCGAGTCCTCGCCTGCGGTAGGTACGCGGGGCGGGAGGTACTTAGAGCCTCTGCCAAGAGTACGAGCGTTTTGCGACGCGACGAATGGATTTCTATTTCATTGCGTTATTTCTATAACCGTTGACTATGACTGCCGTTGACGTTGTATATATAGCGTGCAATGAACTAGAAACAGTTCGCCGCGTCGCAAGTCGCAAGTCGCTTGTGTTCGTGGCAGAGGCCCTACGTACGTCCCGCCCCACGTACCAACCGCAGGCGAGGACTCGGTTAATCGGTCTAGCTATAACTGTTGTATAATTCACTAGCAAAAGACTCAGTCTTAAGTCCTTTTTGATAAGACTAAACTGAGCCTTGAGCCCTTTAATAATTTATAAGACTTGAGTTATAATTATTAATATCTTTTTTTATCAAGACAATTTAAGACTAAAATGGTTATCTAAACCAGTCGGAGCGCGCGTCCGTCGGCCGTGTACCTGCGTTTGGCGTCGTTTAGTTTTTAATTAGTTAATTTTAGTGCAAATTGTACTTGACGTGATGGATAATATTACTTTCTTAACGTATACAGGTGTGGTCGGATTGTTGATACCGTAAAACACTGAACTCTGTCCCAAAATCATAATTTGTTTTTATATTTTTCTTACAGAATTGACTCATTTTTTTTGATAACAGACTGGTATATAATATTCTATATATTTTGACACTGGTGTTATGCAATTTGGCTATTTACCGTGAAATTGACTGTATGCACAAATATTTTGTATGTATATAAGTATGTGACTACCTGTTATATTTTGCTTAACTTGCCGATATCACAGCAAGAGAATTAGAAATAATAATTATGTAGAAAAACCATTTAATTTCAATTGTTATTTTGCATATACAATTCTATTATTATATCGAAAATAAACTAGCGCTTGAAAAGGAAAAGTCTCATTGCGAAAGGGCGCTGGTACATCCTGAGGCAAGTTTTATTTTTTCAGGTGACTTTTCTTCATAACACCCTGTATATTAAGTGATTATGTTTCTAATAATGTACCATTGAGTTGATAGTGTACTCTCTTAGTGTTAGTTTACAATCATTGACTACGAACGAATACCTTTAAATTATAAATTAAAAATTAAATAAAGGACCATAAAGGATTTTGTATGAACCCCGTCCCCACCTTACAACAGTCATGGGATACGTGTCAATTTATTCATTGGGACCCCAAAAAAGTCTAAAGTACCTGTGTTAGTTGCAAAAACTATTGGCTTTATATAAAAAAAAACTTTTCGGCAAAAATGTATTTAGTTTTTTGATAAACCGCCCATCCGGCGCTCTCAGCGGCTCAGGCCGAGAAGGAGAGGTGAGCCTCGGACTTGCGTCCTGCACCTCATCCTCTACCTCCCTAACGCTCTCCAACCCAGCTCCTCTCAAGAGAGAGGAACCTAACCTAATTTTTTTGAAGTGAAAACTTCTTTAGCGGCGTTGTGCACTTTTTTGGAATGGGTAAAAAATGTTAAACTCGCGTCAGGACACGTGACCGTCAGGACACGTGACCTGATCGAAAATTCGTAAGACGGATGGAGAGTAGACAGCTGGCGCGGCGTAATATAATTTTTTAATATAACTTAATATAACTTTTTAATGTAATATAAATTGTCATGTTTGTGTAGCCCAATAAATAAATATTGTATTCTACCACATAAATGAGAGTACTTTTATACTGATAATTAAAGCAATTCGTGCAAAATTATTCCCTAACCATTCCAAAATATCAAAAATGCACAACGTTAATATTCAAGTTTTCACTTCTGCCGGCACTCCCAGAGTGCAACCCGTCGTTTTTTTTAACCAAACCTTACCTTACCTAACCTCTCACCTACCTAACCCAAAGTATTTGAAATATGTCGCCATAGTAAAAAGTTCTCTATTCTAACAGATGTTTCAAATGACACTTGTTTCAAATCTGTTGGATGGTGGGGACGTTTCTTTGTATTGTCCTTTCTTTAAATTATATTTTTCATACACTTTTGTCAAGTAGGTTTTGTATGGAACTGCAGTTGTTTTCCTTATTCAATGTGACTATTGAAGGGTTGGTTCAGTCCTTTTGGACTTAAATATATGTAAAGAGATTGACTAACCGTTATATCCAGCTGTGAAGTAAATATGGGAAAACAGAGAGATGAAGCGACCGTGCGGCCAGTAGTTGTCTCTTTTTAGAATCGTGACGTCACAGATTTGCTGAAGCGAACATAGAGACAGCTATAGGCTGCACAGTCGCTTTGTCTCTTTTTAAAGAGAGGTCAGTTTTGTAAGACGTATGCCCATTTTCACCATTGACCCCTAAGTTTTAGGTGGCCCCTAAGCCATGTTAGGTGACAGTTGTTGGAGCAAAACCGTCACCTAAAATGGCTTAGGGGCCACCTAAAACTTAGGGGTCAGTGGTGAAAATGGGCATATATAGTCCTTTTCTATGTCTAGCATTATACACCTTTCTCTTATCGCCACATATGACAAGTCTGCAGTGTAATCAGTAAATTTGTTCTAATTGGTAATATTATTCTAATAATCTATATTATTCTAATCATCAATATTATAATTTAATATAAAAACGCAATAAAATGTGTTTATTCGTGATAGTTCAAGGATATGAAATGTCGATGTAAATGAAACTTACCCGGCATCTTTGTAAATGTTTAATTCGATTTTGATATGTGTGACATTGTAAATTGGACCTTATGCGTGAGTGTTAAGTGTTATCGAGCGTTGTGCAAACTGTAAATATAGCCGTAGTGAGTACGCGTATTGAGGTGTTCATACCAAACAATGAATAAAGTGATTATTTTGTAGCTGATGCATTTTTATTTGATGAAAATTTAGTACCTCGCTATGCCGGAGCGAACTGGTGCAAACCGGTTTAAGCTGATTTGTGTGATTATGGTATGGCACTAGGGCCACCGTAATGGGCGATTTTCCGACCCCCCCAAGAAAAAGAAATTAGTTCCAAATGACTTCATAGATGGCGCTTAGTAAAAGGCGAGTCCATGGAGAGCACGTGTGTGGCTGCGTAATATTTATTCCATTGCCTTTATTCAACTGTCAAACTGAAGAAAAATTAATAGAAAATATAATAGGAATTATGAAAATACTCATTTTTTAATTTTTTGGTTGACAAGCAAAAGTTCACTCTGTGTACTGCACAATTTATTACAGCCTCTATGTACGGCTCGGCTTTAATAAAACGCCATCTATCGAGTTTTTTTTAACTAATTGTTATTTTTTTATTTGGGCTGTCAGAAAATCGCTTATTGTGTGTTTTGTTAATGTGATTCCAATAAATGTTTTTTCTTCTATTCAGCCATCAAAGTCGTAAGCCTTATCTCGGTCACTATAAACCGCTTTGCTATTACGATTATATTCGTTTGTTTTTAATGCACTAAGGTTGACAATAATGAAATGGATCGCAACATAATGTTCCATGCAAGGCGAGGCTACGGCTCTCTGTCGCATATGGACAGAGCGACGGATGTTAGAGTTGCCTTTGCCTATAATAAATATTAGAGAGCTCGATTGCTAGTTATGATAAGTGATGATAAGCCGAAGGTGTGAGTGCACTTCACCCGGTATCCTCCACTGCTGGGGAACTGGGTGTTCTATCGCCTTATCGCTAACGCTAATACAATCGTACTACTAATATTTTTTTATGCTGTTGGTAGCTAGCCACTAGTAGACTGAAACAATCAGTAGCACTAGCCTAATCGTGTACAATATGTACTTAATCTGGACCATCTGGCGCAATAAACCTAGAGAAGTATCTGGCAGTAGGTATTGATTATTAATTTTTAACAATATTCTCTAATACATACCTACATAAAAATCAGCACTGAGGTTGACTCTATCTTATAGAAAAGTTAGCAATGGTTTTGCGTAGCTTTAGCACCTTGTATCTGTAGATTGTTCATTGACCAAAGCACCCAAGCGGGCAGGTATGCAAACACTCAAAGTACAAACTAATACTACTTAATCGTGATTCGGACCGCGTTTGACCTGTCAATGTCATAACGCTGTCAATGTCATATAGGCACACGTCATAATTTCGTAAGTGTAGGCTGCTTGGCTCGTAATAAAGTGAAAAATATAAATTCTAGAAGAAACTTAATTTCATTGATAACTTTAGAAAATAGTAACTCTCCTAGTGTAGATACTAGCTTAGTAGCTACAACAACATCAATCATACAGTTTGTTAGACCAATTTATTTAGAACTAATCGTAACGGAAGGAAGAAGAGATAAAGCCTGGTGTTTTTTGTGTATATCGACGTTGTATCGCTCGCACTGGATCCTGCGCACGAGCAAAAACAAGGCGACCATGCCAAACCCCGTGACAATAAGTAAGTAAAGCAATTATTATTCTACCAGCCTTATTTTTCGGTCAATGTGAAGTAGGTATGCTCCTTTCTTATTTCTGCTGTAGGTATTTCACAACTACTGCTTGGCTTTCATCACAAATTAAACTAAATGATTGTTTTATTTTACATCATAAAAGCACAATTTTTTATATAATAAAAATAAAGTGCATTTAAAAAGTTTACATTGTTTTAATGTTTAATTTCAAAATAAATTCCGTTTCAATGCTTGCTGTGATTGCCCATAATTCTAGAAGCATTTAGCTAAGAGCAATATGATTTTTTCTGTAGTAACTTTAAGTAACGTTTTTTATGAAGTAACTTACAAGTTGGTAACCCAATAAATAAATAAATAATAAAAGGTTACCACTCCACGCATACCTACTGCAACACTTGATATTTAGTGGAGCCCTATAGTCCTAAGAGAAGCACAGGCAGAAGCAGCTAGAAATGTTAAGTGTTGCTAGAACTAGATGTAGTATAGATGTACATTACTAATTTTAATTATTATTACTATTAAGTAATTTGGACAAGCAGTTAAAACAACTGATAAATGCTTGTGTCCATAGTCAATGTAAACCCAATTATTTGTTTTTAATATACATCTAGTATACTACAATAATTTTTATTTTCATCTTTTTATTGCACAAAACCAGTTGTTGTGGAGATCCTTGGGGGAGGCCTTTATCCAGCAGTGGACATCTTTTGACTGAGATGATGATGATATCCTCAGGTAGTTTAATCCAGGCAACAACACTCTGCACTCTCTGTTTCTCAAAAGTGGGTGGGTGATTGTACCATGATGGATTAAAAACAGAAAAAATTTCTTCAAGGCTTCAGACTCTTAACTATCATGATACAGAAAATTTATTATAGTAGCAATGCGTAAACATACACACTCTCTAACACCTCACACACACCCTCACACCCTCTCACACACACACACACGCACACACGCACACACAGAAGTACCATTAAGATTTATGTTATTTTTATTGTATTTATTTTACATTTTTTCCTTATGATTATACCTAGTGCAACATGGAGGCGGAGCCACTGATTTTCAAATTACATGTCAATTCATAACTTGAGGATCAGGGGACTCATTAAATGAATATCTTGTATGAAATATAATCTATTAATATTAAGTTCTTTTTGTATCTTTGTATGACTCTTTATTTTTGAAATAAACAATTTTATTATTATGATTATTTTAATATGTTTTATTGACGTCTTATAGAGCCCCTAACAGTTGTTTTGCTATTCCAGTCCTGCAGCTCCTGGCGTCGTACGGCTGGTACATCGTCGCTGCAGCAGCGGCACTGCTGTACGCGGTGCACTGGCTGCGACCGCGCTACGAGCAGTGGAAGCAGGCCAGGGAGGACGCTGAGTACCACAAAGGTAATGATTATCGACAGGACCTAACCAATGTGATTAGAAGTAAAGAAAAAGGGGAGAATATTTGCCGATGATTTCATAGAAATAGGTGTTATATGGATACAAATGGTAAGGGATATGAATATGTGGAAGGGTTTAGGGGAGGCCTATGTCAGAAGACTAAAACACAATGCAATGCGATTTTCGCTTCAATGATTTTTTATTAAGTCATCAATTATTATGATGGAGATATTAAATCATTTATTATACATTTTAATTGCACCTGCCAATGTTATCTCTGCACCACCCTATGGTTGACTGGTAGAGAATGCCTCAGGCATTAAGTCCGCCATGTAATAATTATGTTGCAAAAGTTTAAATAAATAAATAAAATAAATAAATGAGATTATAATTCGAGAATTTAATGTCTTAAATTATATATAATACTTATTTATTTATTTAATGTGTTAACAGCCAGACATGAAAGTATCCACTCTTGATTCAATAATAATAATAATATACACACAAATATACACAGAAACTTTCGCATTTATAATATTAGTATGATTATTACGGACTATCGAATTAATAATTATTAAATAATTATTAAATATTTTTTAATATTTGCTGTAAGCATATAGATTATTGTGAACGTGTGTGGTTTGCAGACCCCGATAAGGCGTTGGCACGCGCGGAGGCCATCGAGCGTGCGCGCCAGAAGCAGCAGCAACTACTGCTGGCGGCTTCACAGCGGGCGCTGGAGCAGCAGAGAGAGGTACAAACTATATACTGTACTAGCTTTTGCTCGCGGCTTTGCTTACGTGGGCTACACGACTCGTGGACGTCGTGGTAATAGCCAAACTTAATAAAGGTAAGTAACACTTCATCACAACAAACAGAACAAATACCGGAACTCATAGATTAAACTTTAAAAATTACAGATTTTCGTACAAACTTTCCGTCACTATTTCACCTTTTTAAGGGATAAAAACACAAATGTTGAAAAAATTTCCACGAGCAGGATTTGAACCTGCACCCTTCTGACAATCCGGGTCAGGTGCACTTCCAATTGAGCTATCGTGGTTTTAACCAGCCCGCCGAAATTATTCAACACTTTTTACTTTGAAAGCCAAAGGCGCCCATTCAATGTCAACAACTACCGTCACTAACATCCGATCATAATATTTTTACAAATATTAAAGATCAGTTAAGAAGTAAGCAAGCTATTTATAAAATGTTCAAATAATTTTTAACGCAAATTTTGTTGCGAACAAATTACAAAAACACAAATGTTGAAAAAACTTCCACGAGCAGGATTTGAAATATTTCGGCGGGCTAGTTAGAACCACGATAGCTCAATTGGAAGAGCACCTGACCCGGAATGTCAGAAGGGTGCAGGTTCAAATCCTGCTCGTGGAATTTTTTTCAACCTGAAACAGCAATGCTATACAAAGCTTACTGGCCACAGAAACATTAGAACATTATAATAATGCTTTGCTTTGTTTACTGTGTCGATGTCGTATGAAGTGTAAAGTATATTGTTACTACGAGTAGCTGCCCTTGCTGACTTCGTACCTCTTTGAAAGTTTCTAGTGGTTTCTATGACAACAAAACAAACAAATCGTTAAATAGTTTACGCGTGAAACCGACTCAATCAAACAAACAAACTCACTTTTGTTTTTAAAATAAGTATCCTATGATTCCTGTGTCTTAGATCATACTCTTCAGAATATGTGTACAAAATTTCATGATGATCGGTTGAATAGTTTACGCGTAAGCGGAACAAACAACAAACAAACAAATAGCTGCACTATTGTATTGGGTAAAAAAAACCTGTCAAGATAGTTGTAAGGCTGTAATTAATTATAAATAAATAAAATTAATAATAAAAGAATAGTTTATTTGTGTTGGAACAATGATACAAGCCAATACATACACATATGGCACCAGTTGGACAAAACGCTTGTGTTGTTGTAGTTCATCTTCAATGCCATCTACAAGGTTAGACAGAAATGGCAAGATATAGCTGACTTGTAATTTTATTAGCTGACTAGCTAACCCGCAAACGTTGCTCTGCCATAAAACATACTATTCGTGGGTAGGAGGGTGAAAGTCAAGTAAATCTGACGTCAAACAAAAATGGACCATACAAACTTTGCAACCCTGTTTCACCCACTTAGAGGTTGAATTTTCTAAATTCCTGAAATACGTCATTCTTAATTTCTAACCAAATATAAGTAAATACGAATTTTTTATCGATTTAGCTCAATCAAAACTGACGGAGTGTCATACAAACTTACCCCCCTTTTTACCCCCTTAAAGGGCGAATTTCCGAAAATCCTTTCTTAGTGCTCACCTACACTATAAAAGGAAGCGTGGTGCAAAATTTCAAGTTTCTCATCCTAGTAGTTTAGGTTGTGCGTTGATATGTCAGTCAGTCAGTCAGTCATTAAGTCAGTTTTCCTTTTTATACAATACTAGCGGATCCCTCGCGACTTCGTCCGCTTGAGTGAACACGGGATCCTATAGAACCCTATAGAAGCTCCACCTATCGGGTCCAATTATAGGCATTAGACATATAAACCTTTCTCTTGAATCAAATCTATCTATAAAAAAAACCGCATCAAAATCAGTTGCGTAGTTTTAAAGATCTAAGCATACATAGGGACAGACAGACAGCGGGAAGCGACTTTGTTTTATACTATGTAGTGACTAGCTTTTGCTCGCGGCATTGCTCACGTGGAATATTGATTGTTTGTAATAAAAGTCAAAACCCGTCAAAATCTATCCTAAAACACTTCATATTTTTTTTTAAAATAACAGTTTCCGTACAAACTTTCCTCCCCTATTAGACCTGTTCAGGGAATGTTTTTCAAAAAACGCTAAAACACGTCATTTTTTATTTTAATTGAGAAATATAATTATCGACTAAAATAATACATGGTTAGTTCTTACTTTGAAAATAACGATTTCCCCAAAAAAACCTTCCCTATTTTAATAATTTAAAAGAAAATAAACAAATTTCCTGAGACACGTCATTCATTATTTCTTTTCAAGAAGTCAAATACCACTTTTAACGTATCGACGAGGAGCTCGAGATTATAAAGTTTTGGTCACCCATCCGATGACCGGCCTTTGCGAAAGTTGCTTGATCTCAGCACTCGCAGATTGGGCGCGTTCACCACTGCGCCATCGATCTCCTCAAGTATAAATAAGTAATAATAATATAAAATGGTTGTTTCAGCGTGAGGAACGCAAACGGGAGGAGGCGGTCGAGCGAATAAAGCAGCTGGAGTCAGCGCGCGGCGGAAACCGGCTCGGCGCAGAGGAGGGTGAGTATTCACACAAACTATAGCCCACAGCTGGGCACACGCCCACGATACCACATAGGGATATCAGACAATAACCCATCACCAGCATATTATATGTCTCCACTGCTGGGGAGTTCGATGGCGCAGTGGATAACGCGCCCGGTCTGCCAGTTCTGAGGTTAAGTAACTTTTGCAAAGACCGGTCATTGGATGGGTGACCAAAACTATAATCTCGAGTTCCTCTCGGAAGGCACGTAAAGCCGTTGGTCCCGGTTGCATTAGCAGACGTTAACAACCACCAATCCGCACTGGGCCCGCGTACTGGTTTATAGCCTGGATGGATGGAAACACTACAAGCAAAAGCTTGTAGTGTTTCCATCCATAAGGAAAATACGGTAAAAAATAATCAGGATTTTGTACTTAAATTTACCACTGTTTTGAAAATTTCTGCCAACTAGACCTAGGAGATACGATGGTTGTGCTTCCTAGCACGATCACATAGAAACCCGTGTTATAAAACTTATACTTTAGAATATTTACTATTATTTACTCCTATTTTCGGCGAGGTCATGCTAGGAAGATATTCTTTCCTGCACGACAGTCGTATCTCTAAGATCCATATAGTTGGTAATTGAGAAATAGGAGTAAATAATAGTAAATATCCTAAAGTATTTTATATCGTTTTAAAATTTCCAGGACGACACTGAGTTGAAGGGAAGGTGTTCTTTCTAGCACGACTGTCATATTTCTAAGATCTAGATAGTAGGAAGTTCGAAAATAGGCGTAAAAAATAGTAAATTTTTTGAGCTATTTAATACCATTTTGAAATTTAATAATAACACGGGTTTCTGTGTGATCGTGCTAGGAAGTATTCTTCTCAGCACGACCATCGTATCTCCTAGGTCTAGTTAATAGAAATTTTCAAAACAATGGTACAAAATCCTGACT
Source organism: Eudonia mercurella (assembly GCA_963082485.1). NCBI lineage: Eukaryota > Metazoa > Arthropoda > Insecta > Lepidoptera > Crambidae > Eudonia > Eudonia mercurella. The sequence continues at coordinate 7,298,242 of OY720049.1, read as the reverse complement.
ATTTTTTACCGTCAAAAGATATTAGAAAAACATTCATGATCGTGGCAGGAAGTACAACAATATAAAATGGTCAGCAGTGCTATTCTCTAAGCAAAACAGCGTCGACCTCGACATTGAACTCGCTCATAACTGGCAAACGAATGTAGACTTTATTACTATTTTAAAGTAGGTTGAAATTCGTTTGCAAGTTATGAGCGAGTTCAACGTCGAGTTCGACGCTGTTTTGCATAGAGAATAGCGCTGCAGATGATGATGATATGCTGATGAACTTTTACAAGTATTTTTTGAACGTCATTCAAAGTCATGACTTCGTAAACCCTACAGTGGAAACCTTGTATCGAGAGTAAGAATTGTTTAAATCGGGCGGTAACCAATCGTCAGCTCATCTTAAGTCCACACTGCTGGGGCACGAGCCTTCCCTATGGATGGATAGGGAGAACGGGCCATAAACCACCACGCGGGCCCAGTGCGGATTGGTGGTTGTTAACGACTGTTAATGCAACCGGGACCAACGGCTTCACGTGCCTTCCGAAGCAAGAATCTCCACAAAATATGTACAAAAGAATAGCATTTTGTGGAACATTTGCTTTTTTTTTGTCAGACTACCTGCCGCTGAGTGGGGGAGCGTCCACTTCATCGTACCGGCCTCCCAAGCGATCAGCCTGCTCTGGCGGAGGCTGTGGCCGGTAAGCAGCAAGGCAGGGGACTCATCGAGACTATGGGGGACTTGAGGGGACTCGCAGCGGTCTTTGGGGGGCTCGAGGGGACTCGACGGCTTCTCTGGGGGACTTCAAGGGGACTATTTGGATTTGTATAACGATTTGATTAGGTAAATTGGAGTAGTTAATTAATTTTTAATGAATTTTATTACTGTTTTAATTATTTTAAGTAACAATTGTGTGGTTTTGTAAAGTTGGCAGTAAAAGTAGTAATTGTATAACCATTCGGCTGTTCATCAAAACTTTTTGTTTTACAACGAACTGACTTATTTTGTTGAGATTTTGATGCAGTGATTTGGAATGGATATGTTGAAATGGCAATGTACTATGGAATTAATTGCTCCATTCTCATAATGTAAATTTTACCTTTAAAATTTTCAATAGCAATAATAATGGCGACTTAATACTAATAAAAAATATGCTGGAATGCTTTATATTGTTATGATGCCATGATTTTAACTATATTTCTTTTCTATAAGATCTAAAATAAAATAAAAAATTACTAAATATTAATTATACACTTTGTAAGTTATCACGATAGGAAATTGGCCATATATGACCAGTTTGTAAGGCCAGTGCTGGTGAAAGTATTGTGTAAAAATAAAAATATTAATTACAAACGCATTCTGTTTTATTTTAACTAGCATGGTACGATTCCCTTAAGTTCTGGTTTCAATTCCCAGCTCATGCAAAGTGTTTCGGAATTGTCGATGCTTATGTGATCACCGACCCGCATTTGGCAACTCGATCCGATCCGAACCCCTCGGAGAATCTAGTAGGAAAACGCTTGCGTGATGCCATTCCCTCTAGAAAAGCTCTGATGGTGTTTGGATTTGCCTGAGAAACCCTTTAAGCTTGCCTCCCCTAAATAAGTCCAGTGACTAAAAAGACCGTTTGACACCATCAGCACACTCCAAAAAAATGGCATTTGCCTATTTGGTACCTATCTACGTTCTAGAGAAATTTCGAGAATTTACGTGTTTTTAAGTCACTGGTGCTAGGCGCTGAATAGGTCATATACATTAAAAGGACTAGTGTAGGTTAGCTTGATCCTTTGACAAGGCCATGGTTGTCTTGGAATTTGAAACAAATACCCGGAAACTGCATAAATAATACGTAAAAGTAATGATATCTAAAAATTTATTTCTTAAGAAACTTTGTAAATATAGCACATGAAACAATAATCCGCTACAAAATGTTTGTTACAAATGTTACAAATGTTTGCTACAAACTGTTGTCTTATTTTTCATTAAAAAAATATGAATATTAAAATATTAAGACTTTTATTATTTTTTACCCAAACGCCTATGATTTTACGTAAGTAAACATTGCTCCAATTAAATCACCAGCCTACTCTGTACAGATATTAGTGTGCGTGCGTATTCTTGTCGTGCGCCGTTGTCACCCCACTGCCACGCGCCGCTCGCTCGCTATCATAAAGAAACCTGAAACTCGCAGTTTTGCGTCCGCGCGGCACCCCCTTAATAATTCATTTAAAAAAGTAAATTTTTAAGAGATTGTATAAAAAGAAAAAAAGCTTCCCGAGTTTCTTGCTAGCTTTTTATGGTCGAAAGCTTCCCAAAACACGAACTGGTGGTAGATATAGTAGTCTAGTACAACTAAATGTTAGTTTATTATTATTTGCATGGTCAAATAATAAGATTTGACGTCAATAGGTGCCTGTGAAGTGCCGATATTGAATAAATGATTTGACATTGATTAACACCATTTTGCCTATATTAACGACTAGTTGTCGCTACAAGACTACACTATCCCACAGGAACCTGTTACCGGGATAAAAAGTGTCCTATATCCTAGTCCGGGTCATGGTCTGTCTTTGTGCAAAGTTTCATCCAAATCCGTTCAGCCATTTTCACGTGATGCGCGGTCAAATAAACAGTCAAACAACAAAAATTCTATAAACTGTTGGAACGTGTTCTGTTATCGATTCTTAGTATCCCCAGCCATCTTTTTTCGAATATTTTTCATGTACAGACCCTCTTGGGCTTTATTATATGTATCTATTGATGTATAGATAGTTTAGTCGATCCGTTGTCGCCTCTGGGAACATTAAGCATATAAATTGTCCCCATCCCCCACAAATTAAGGTATGGTAGCTATCACTATCATCGCAATACTCTCAATCAAACTCAATACAATGCGAACGCGAGCTTAAAGCAAACATTATTCCAAAAGAGATATTTTGAAATATACATGTTAGTTACGTACACACAAGAATTGATGCATACAAATATTTTACAATGAGTGGCTGCACCATATCATCTCAGTCAAAAGACGTCCACTGCTAGACAAAGGCCTCCCCCAAGGATCTCCAGAACGACCGGATGTGTCGCTCGCATCCAGCGGCTTCCCGCGATCTTCACCAGATCGTCGGTCCACCTTGTTGGAGGCCTACACTACGTCTTTAAGTGCGCGGTCGCCACTCGAGTGGCTGCATATAAATTTTTATTTAATTTAATTTTCTAAAACTTTTGTCTGAGTGGTAGAGCCACGCTGCGTTGCAGCACGAAATGGGCCGGCTCGCTCGGCGTAATACCACCCTCACAGAGTTTCGGCGTGAAACAATAGCACTCGTTGCTGTTGTGTTTCGTCCGGTGAGTGAAAGTACCGGAAGCCCATCTCTCACCCCTCCCCCCTCCCAATTCCTACTCCTTGCGGGTGTCCATGGGCGGCGGTGATTACTTTCGATCAGGTGACCCGCCTGCTCGTTTGCCTCCTTTGACATAAAAAAACACCTTTCTGAAATTAAACAGCAATTTCAACAAAATATCAATTTGCAATGATAACTTCATAGTAATTATAGTCAAATCAGTCAGACTAGGTCGACTTTTCCTGTAATCCTGTATAATTTGAATCTCGGAAAGGACTCCAACGATTTTCATGAAATTTAGTTTGCAGAGGGTTTCGGGGGCGATAAATCGATCTTGCTAGGTTTCATTTTAAGATAACGTCATTTTATCCGTAAAAAAATACCGAGCAGAGCTTGGTCATCCAGGTAGGTTATTATTGAAGAATTAAGAACTAAGTTAATGCTTTATGGCTGGCTGATGACAATTTTGTATCCTTAGAAAAAGAAAACGGCACTTTGGGTTGGAAAAGTGGGAGCCTTAAGGCGAAGGATAAGGCACACTAGCGCCGCTAATGGATTAAATTTGATAACTGCTAAACTGTATTTTTTTTCAAACATTGCGGACCTTCCGACACTAGGCAAACATCTATTATTTAATAATTGTGGTAGTGCACAAGGTTTGTTTTTGTATTTATTCGCTAACACCAACAGTGGCCATTGTTTGTGAATAAATGCGATAGCCCGTTTTATGAATAAACCACGCAACAAAAAGTAGTGCACAATTATTAAATAAATACTAAGTATGGATGCTTTCCTGTTGTCGGACGGTACGCAATGTTTGAAAAACGATCCGGTCCGTTAGTAATTGTCAAATTATCAATTGGTGGCGCTAGTGTAGTTCGCCTTAAGGCGAAGGGTAAGACACACTTTTTTCTTTTTTTAAAGATTGCGTACCGTCCGACAACAGGAAAGCATCCATAGTATTTATTTAATAATTGTGCACTACTTTTTGTTGCGTAATTTATTCACAAAACGGGCTATCGCATTTATTCACAAACAATAACCACTGTTGGTGTTAGCGAATGAATACAAAAACAAACCTAAAAGTAGTGCACAATTATTAAATAATAGATGTTTGCCTAGTGTCGGAAGGTCCGCAATGTTTGAAAAAAAATCCAGTTTAGCAGTTATCAAATTAAATCCATTAGCGGCGCTAGTGTGCCTTACCCTTTGCCTTAAGAGAAGTTTCGTTGGTAAAGAAATTAGGGTAGGTAGTGGCGCCAGTGTTCAACAGGAACCAGTTATTGACATTTTTTTCCTTTAATCATGAAAAATAAGATAATTATTGGAATCAGGCGTTTTTTTAGGATAAGGGCGTACTTCATCCAAGCTGGATAAACGAGTGTTTTTTTTTAAAAGAAGGAAGCAAACGAGCAGGCGGCTCACCTGATGGAAAGCAATCGCCGCTGCCCATGGACACCCGCAAAACCAAAGAAATCGCAGATGCATTGCCGGCCTTGAGGAAGGAGTTGGATCTTGAGGAGGAAGTAGGAATTGGGAGGGAGGGGTGAGAGATGGGCCTCCGGTACTTTCACTCACCACACGAAACACATATAGTAACGAGTGCCATTGTTTCACGCCAACATTCTGTGGTCGGGTGCTATTACGCCGGCCCATTTCGTGCTGCAACGCAGCGTGGCTCTACCACTCAAACAGTGTCACTCATTTAGCACCACCCAGGGGTCACGTGTAGGGTCTCAAGGGTAAACCTACGGACGCGAGTAACTTTAAACCCTACTTCTAGCATACATCCCGTAAAATTTCAATGTCTACAATGTTATTATTTAGCAAAGAAAAATGTGTCAAACACTGGGTTTAAAGTGTCGAAAACTAGCTTACGGAGGTTGTATACTATTTTCAGTGTGTAGTGCGTAGCCTTCAACCATCGAGTTACTTTTCCGAATCACACATTTGCGTGCATAGTGTGAGTTTTGTTTCTATCTGTATTTGTTTCGATTACGTTTACGAAAATTAGTGTGGCTTTGAAGCAGCGCCTCCTGGCGACATACGAGGAGAGTCAACATGTTGCCATACAAATTCTCGTTTTCGTTAACGTGATCGAATGGCGAATACAACTGGCGATATGCACTGCGAGCACTGTAAGGTGTGACGTCAGTTTAGTATACTGCGAAGCCGTTCCTTTATACTGTCATCCATGCTGTCATCCATGTCATTTCTGGACGCTTGCCGGTTCTTCTCAGTACAAGATCTCCCGCCCAGAGTAGACTTACGAACCGATGGCATAGTGACATTCATAAGAGCTACTTGTAGCCTAAACTGAATAAAATGATTTTGAATTTGAATTTGAATTTGTTGATCACGTGATCAAAGCACTGAGAGCACCTTACCTCGAAAATGCCAGTGCTTACAGTACAAAAATGGGGACGATTTATGACGTCATATATTTCCCTAGGATACTGCGGCAGTATACTGTCAGTCCATAACGGAACAAATTTCTCACCAGTAAGAGCACTGGACAGTGCTCGCAGTGTATATCGGAACATACCCTAAATGACACGTAAAAGCTTCTCGGAAATAAATAATTATTAAATTTTTTTTTCAATGAGACAGTGTTACAGCATTAAATTTAACCGTCTTGGTCGGGAGGACATTTCGTCCAAAACACATCCACTGAAATGGCTTGATTTGAGTGGGCCGACATCAAGGCCAACCCGATTAAACGATCATTCCCCATTTTATGGCGTAAATATGTTTTTACTCCTTTTAACGTTGAAAAGGATCTCTCATCACTTGCGGTGGTACCGGGAGTGACGCTAACAGTTTTAATAATGTGTGTGTCAGTGTGTGTATGTGTATATGTTGTAGGTATAACACTTTCAGGGTCCTAGGGGTCCGGACCCCCCCCTGGGTACGTCCTTAACACCGCCGCAAAAGCGTTGCAATGCAATCAAAAAATGTCTTTGATAGCTCATCTACCATGAAGTATTTCTAAGAAATCGTCAACAATTCACTTTGGAAAGTCGTAATTCGCCGCAGTGCCCGACTCAATCAGTAATCGGTATCACAATCGAGAAAGTGTTCCATGGTAGCGCTTGCTTTGCGTCATGCTTAGCTGTTCTTGCTATTGCCACACCGGGAGGGAACCTGCCATGGGGGAAACGCTGGCTTAACGGTAACTGGGGTAATTAGACAAGGTATTATACTGTGTTTAACTTAATGGAGACTCAAAATTAAGGCTGAAGAAACTAGTGGAGCTTCTTGCAAAACCTAACCGCAGAAAGGTAAATTTGCGAAACATACTGTCTTGTCGTTTTATTATAAACTAGCGGCCCGCTCGCGACTTCGTTCGCTTGACCTGTATCCTATAGAACCCTATAGCAGGGTCCAATTATATGCATTATACATATAAACCTTCCTTTTGAATCACTCATTCTATTAAAAAAACCGCATCAAAATCCGTTGCGTAGTTTTAAAGCTCTAAGCATACATACACAGAGACAGCGGAAAGGGACTTTGTTTTATACTATGTGTAGTGATTTGCGACTCGGCTGGCTGCGCCCGTGTTGTTTTGTGTACGTAAACCGACTACGACGACGCTCTATCTATTAGAAAAAGCCGTATCAAAATCCGTGCAGTGGTTTCTGAGATTAGCCCGTCCTAACAGGCAGACATACGCGTTCCGGGACTTTATTTTATACAATCATCATCATCATCATCATCATCATCATCATCAGCTCATTGTTTGTCCCCACTGCTGGGGCACGAGCCTTCGCTATGGATGGAAACAATATAGGGAGAACGGGCTATAAACCACCACGCGGGCCCAGTGCGGTGCGGTGGTTTCTAACAACTGCTAATGCAGCCGGGACCAACGGCTTAACGGCTTTTTTTGAAGCACAGAGGAGCTCGAGATGATACATTTTTGGTCACCCATCGATCCAATGACCGGCCTTTGCGAAAGTTGCTTAACCTCAGCATTCGCAGATCAGGCGCGTTGACCACTGCGCCATCGAGCTCCTCTATTTTAAACGATCGATTGTAACAAATCTTTTTATACAAAGGTAGTTCAGCTTATCTCTAGAAGAGGTATCTGCTAGCCAACCTGAAAACAGAAGACTGGCGCCTGACTAGGGAGGCTATGCACAAAATTAGTGTTGCACAGAGGGCCATGGAGCGCGCCATCACACTTTTGGACCGCGTCCCCAACACCGAATTCCGCAAGCGGACTAAAGTCCAAGATGCTAGCGAGCGGATATTGAGGTTCAAGTGGAGTTGGGCAGGACACATGGCCAGACGAAGTGACGACAGGAGGACCAGAAAGCTGACTGAGTGGTGGCCGAGAGACGGTTATAGAGAAAGGGGACGTCCACCGGCGAGAGGGGTCGACGATATAACCAAGACCGTGGGTTGCACGTGGCCCAGACCAGCGCAGGATCGAGGCGAATGGCACAAGCAAAGAGAGGTCTATATGATGGCTTATAAATGTCCTAAATGGAATATTTACATGCATTTATTGACGACAATTTTAGGATACTGTTTTCTAAAGTTTACGCGAACACTACACATTTAAATGAAACAACTTTTACGGATCTACTCGGTTGGTTGATGGTTGGAGTCTACCACCAGCCTGGGACCCTATCATACAAAATATTAAATCCCAGCCCCAACACCATACTGCCAGACCAAAAGATACTGTAAGCTCTTTCTGCGTAAAACGGAACGCACCTGATTAAATTTAAATGAGGGTATACAAGCTACTAACTAATTATGAGATGACCAACACCTGTCTCCCTGTGACCACGGACCCTGCAAAGGATTCGAAACGTCAGGATAAACATTAAATAATGTGCAAAGTAAAATAAATGCGAGTAGATCCGTAAAAGTTGTTTTATTTAAATTAGACAATTTTAGGAGCTCGATGGCGCAGTGGTTAACGCGCCCGGTCTGCGCTGAGTGCTGAGATTAAACAACTTTTGCAAAGGCCGGTCATCGGATGGGTGACCAAAAGTATATCATCAGAGCTCCTCCGTGCTTTGGAAGGACCATAAAGGTGTTGGTTCCAGCTGCATGTCGCAGTCGTTAGTGGGCCCGCGTGGTGGTTTACGACCCGTTCTCATATCCATCCATGGGGAAGGCTGACGATGATGATGGAGGATACTGCTGCGGGATACATTAATTGCGAATACGTGGCAAATATAAGGTTACGATGCCCGCAAAATATAGGTTTCCATTCCAACAGTAATTAAAATAAGAGCTTTGCTGCCTTCCGTCAGAATGATATTTCAATATCTCGAAATCTGCCTGCCAGTGTACCCTGACCCCTCGAAGCTCATTATAATCGCATAGCCGCAATGAATTCCGCAGCGGCTAGATACGTGCGCGATTCAGTTGACGCTGGTTGTCTATTGTTACGGTGAAGTTAATGTTTTGCTTAATATATTTTTTTAATTTTGTTGTTTACTGCCGGTGAGTAGACCGGAAAATTGATATGAATAGAAAATAGTCTGCGATGCTTGGTAAACTTCAAGTTGGGTGGGCGAAGCCGAAGCAATGGCTAATTTACGATAATCAACATTGATATTGTATGATGTTTAACGAAGACATGAAATGAATTAGAATATACTTATTAGAACACACAGTAACTATAAACATTTGTAGAACAAAACAAAAATAAAATAATTAAAAAATGTGTCCCAACTCAGCATTTGTTGCAGTGAACAAAAACTACAGCGCTGATCTTCCGTGGAGACTCCAGTTCTGTGTGAATATGCGCGGCATTGCGCTGTACGTAATATATTTTATTTCATTAAAAAGTACAGAATTATAAACATCATTAAGAGCACCATCATCGTCATCATCATTATCATCTCAGCCAAAAGACGTCCACTGCTGGACAAAGACCTCCCCCAATGATATGATATATATATATATATATATATAAGAGCACCATACTAGTTTCAAAACTTTTATATAAAAACCGGCCAAGTGCGTGTTGGGCCACGCGCAGTGTAGGGTTCCGTAGCCCATCTCAATAATGCGGACTCTGAGAAGAGAGAGAGGGCTTATATTAACATTTATAATAATAATAATAATAATAGCCCCGCTGCTGGTGGTACTCTAGGATTAGGTTTTTATAATGTTTTATTGTTTTTATTTTAAAATATTGTAAAAATCTAGTTTTAAGAAAAAATAAAAAAATAAAGGAGATAATAATAATAATAATGATTTATTTCAGGCAGGGCCCATAATGGTGTTAGTAACAATCTCTTATGATTAGGGTTAGTTTATTACAATACAAAATTAATACATAATACATATTATTTATTAATTTTGTATTTAAGTTTATTTAACGATGGCTCATATACTTAAATGTAGATATTACCGGTTTCACACACCTGACAACGTTATTATTACGTCAGGTTAACTGTCCAAAACAACCTGGCTGGCGGGGGCGGGAGACGACGACACTTGACTCTAACAAAATTTTGCACTTTAAAGCTTAATAGTTCACAAACAAAACTGTTTCCACAAACCCGCAATATTTTTGAAATTGCTATCCAACGACACCCCACACTATGGGGTAGACAAGAAAAAAAAATTACATCCCCACTTCACGTGTAGGGGAGAGGTAACCTTAAAAAAAACTTCACCACTTTGCCGGCGTGATTAATATGTATATCCATGCCAAATTGCAGCTTTCTAGTACTAAGAGTCTATGAGCTAGGCTGGAGACAGACAAACAGACGGACGACAAGGCGAAACTATAAGGGTTCCTTGTTGACTACGGAACCCTAAAAAGGGATTAACTTTATAATGTTGTGATGTTTTTATTTCTTTAATTTCTTTTTTACATGCTGTGGTTGCATTTTGTGTGTCCATTTGTAATGGAAAGTGTCCTTCTATGATAGGGCATTTTCCAATATTATGACGCTGTAAAGGAGAAAAGATGCCCTTACTGAGTTTCTTCCCGGTTCTTCTTACTACAAGCTCTCTCGCCGATGGTAGGTATAGTGACATTCATAATTCATAATTTGTAGCCTAAATTGAACAAATGACTTTGAATTTTGAATTTCATAATACTCGTTATTTTTTACTTTTTTTATTTTTAAGTGCTAATTGCTGCACTGACCGCTTTGCTACCGGAAAGGCTGACGTAAGCGCTGAATTTGTCACTGCTTTTTGACGTGACAACGTCTTATAATTCGATAGAGCCGGCTGCACGCACGAAAAAGTTCGGCGTTACCTCGCTCTGAGGCGTTCCATGTAAGGCTTGAAGTGCAAGCGAGAGCGCGGAACGAGCGACAAAGAAGCACAATCGGCTGAGTAGAAATTTAGCCGTGCTGCTGTGCAAGCTCGTGTCCGGCATCGCCACCGCGGTACTTACCCCCAACACCCCCCGACACCCCCAACACCTCCCGACACCACCAACTCCTCCCGCCTACCTGTTCGACAGGCTGCTGCTGCTGTGCAAGCCCGTGGCCGGCATCGCCACCGCGGTACGTACCCCCAACACCCCCCGACACCCCCAACACCTCGCGACACCCCCAACTCCTCCCGCCTACCTGTTCGACGGGCTGCTGCAGGCTGCTGTGCAAGCCCGTGGCCGGCATCGCCACCGCGGTACGTACCCCCAACACCCCCCGACACCCCCAACACCTCCCGACACCTTCTTAAGACGTTGTCACGTTCAACTATCGTCAGTAAACCGACTTTACAGACAACCAATTTTTTTTTAAATTTTTAAGTGCTTATAGCGGCACAGTGCCATCTATCCAAAGGTTATCGGATTGCGGAAGACCCACGTTTGATTCCTGGCTGGGTCGGGTGGGCTTTTAATTTTTTCACTGTATTTTATAAATATTTATACTCGCTATTGTTATTGGAGGCGGCATCCAGCGGCTACTCGCTAAACCAGTGGTGCCCAACTGGTTTTGCTCCAAGAGCTATTTTCAAAATCCTGACACCTCACGCGAGCACCGCCGAGTTGTAAAAAACCTTTAGAGATATAAAGGAAAATGCGTTATGTAAACACACCATTTATTATAACTAGTGGTCGCCCAGTGGTCGAAATTCGACCGTAATTTTATTAAGGCTGCACGGATTGTATCCTAAGCAATGACAAATTAAAAAATATAGAATGTGAGTTTGGACATGAAGCTGTAGATATACAGCTTCATGAGTTTGGATTGGCTTTGACAGTCGTCGGTCGGTCAAATACATGGTAGTGTGTGTAATGTTGTTTTTGTTGATTTAATGTATTTTTTATACACAATATAAAAAAAAATTAACATTCGGATAAACTTCTCCATATAAACTATAGGTGTGCGTAATTTCGATGAGGCGCTCGATGGCGCAGTGGTTAACGCGCCCGGTCTGCGAGTGCTGAGGTTAAGCAACTTTTGCAAAGGCCGGTCATGGGATGGGTGACCAAAAATTTATCATCTCGAGTTCCTCCGTGCTTCGGAAGGCACGTAAAGCCGTTGGTCCCGGCTGCATTAGCAGTCGTTAACAACCACCAATCCGCACTGGGCCCGCGTGGTGGTTTATGGCCCGTTCTCCCCATCCATCCATAGGGAAGGCTCGTGAACCCCAAAAGTGGGGACATAAAAAAAAAATGAGCTGATGATGATGATGATGATGTGCGTAATTTCATACTCCTCCGTCCGCACAATTTTCGTAAAAACGGGTACAAAGTTTTTGCTTCACGTATTAATATATAGATAATATGACACAGTACACTTCAAAATGAATAGACCGCAACAGCAAGAAGTTAATGCAAGATTTGGCCGTTCATATGTATTCCTTATACGATTTTATTCGCGAGCGCCTAGAAAACAGGCCGCGAGCTACCAGGGGCTCGCGAGCTACCGGTTGGGCCTACTGCGCTAAATGCTAGAAATCGTTCAGTCACAATACGTACCATAGCTATTACGCTTGCTTGGTGTGGCAGGACTGTTATTAACGTGTTAATAGCGTGTTAAAACTAATCTTTTTTATATAGTTAAAAAGAAATGGCGTACCGTGAAAGTAGACGCTTAAATAAAGTTTGGATGTGAAAAGTAATCTGTTCCACGCCAATGCGCATGCGATAATGAAACTTTGGCCGCTCCTTAATACTTGAATATCTGCAGCGAATCGTTTCCAATGCTCGAATGCTGCGGTTTATATTGTAGTTACATCACACCGAGTCCGTTGCTAGAAATTCGATTAAATTTTTTATATAACTAGTCGCAAAAGGTTGAAATACTTTTTAATTTCGGCGGGCTGGTTAGAACCACGATAGCTCAATTGGAAGAGCACCTGACCCGGTCCAAAACCGTTTCATGCGTGGTGCCACTGTATGCCCGTGGTACTATCGCAATGTAGATCTCCACCGTGATCTTGATCTTCCCACTATTAAAGATTTCATCAAAGACGTTTCCAGACGTTACTTTGATAACGCTCCCCACCACCCCAACCCGCTTGTTGTGGCGGCCGCCAACTATAACGTTGGTGGCCTTCCACCAACAAAACGGTACTCATCTAGGCGTCCTAAACACGTCATAGATGACCCCGACGACCCCATAACAGTTGCGAACGCCCCCCCGCCCGATCCTCTAAATGCCACTACACATTTACAAAATACACCAAACATGCACACTAGCATAGGTCCAAGACACCGTACTCGAAGAACAAGGGTACGAAGAACCGGTTCACACGCGCTCTATACCAGGTACAGACATGTACCTAGGCGCTTCTCTCCTCCACGGCCCGGTCTACCCGAGCCGAGGGCCGAGCCTTTAGAGGCGCCCTCGGGTGGTTCCGCCCCCCGATCCGATCCGAACCCTTCGGAGAATCTAGTATGACTAGTGCGCGATGCCGTTCCCTCTAGAAAACCTCCGAAGGTGATTCGTTTTACACGGCTTGAGGGACCCATTACGTTCCTCGCCGCCCCCAAAAAAGCAAACTCTCTCAAAAAAAAAAAAAACCTGTCCCGGTATGTTAGAAAGGTGCAGATGCAAATCCTGTTCGTGGAATTTTTTTCAGCATTTGTGTTTTTGTAATTTGTTCGCAACAAAATTTGCGTTAAAAATTATTTGAACATTTTGAAATACTTTTATTTTTCGATAAGAAAACTAAGTGATTGTAATTAGGAAGTTTCGAAACGGATTAAATGCAGCACCCTAGTGTGCGGCTGTGAAATTCCTAACTGGAAAATAGGTAAAGACAAACTAACGAAAAAAAAAAAAAATTGTTTAAACATGTTCGTTTTTTAAAAATGGCGTTTGAGGCAAACCTCAAACGCCATTTTCAACGTCACCGGACTCTTTTGGGGGCGGCGAGAAACTTAAAGGGTTCCTCCGCGAAAGCCGTGTGAAACGAAGCACCATCACAAATTTTCTAGAGTTTTTTACTAGGTTTTCTACTACATTCTCCGAGGGGATCGGATCGGATCGGGTTTAACCATGGGTAGAAAAAATGTTGGTGTATTATTACCTACAATAGACGCAACATGACAACAGTTAAGTAATCAGGAATTTAGGAATATCAAAGTACTTTTATTAAGGGGGTGCAGCGCTGAATTTGAAAATTTACTTGTTTTTAAGTCACTAGTGCTAGGCGCTGAATAGGTCTTATATACATTAAAAGGACTAGTGTAGGTTAGCTTGATCCTTTCACAAGGTCATGGTTGTCTTGGAATTTGAAACAAATACCCAGAAACTGCATAAACAATACGTAAAATAATGATATCTAAAAACTTATTTCTTCAGAAACTTTGTAAATATAGCCCAATTGAAACAATGATCCGACATCAAAATGTTTGTATTGATATTCCGCAGGTCACTGTTGTCTTATTTTTCAATTAAAAAACATGAATATGAAAATATTAAGACTTTTATTATTTTTTACCCAAACGCCTATGATTTTACGAAAGTAAACATTGCTCTAATTAAATCACCAGCCTACTCTGTACAGATATTAGTGTGCGTGCGTATTCGTAGTCGTGCGCCGTTGTCACACCACTGCCACGCGCCGCTCGCTCGCTATCATAAAGAATCTTGAAACTCGCAGTTTTACTTAAATAGAAATTGAAAAAAGACAAAGTGTTGAAAAAATTCCACGAGAGGGATTCGAACCCGCACCCCACGACATGCCGGGTCAGGTGCACTACCAATTATGCTATCGTGGCTCAATCCAACTCACTGAAATTAATCAAAAGGAGCCCTATTCAATTTCGACAACTACGTCATCAATTTTAATTTTCAATTTTTACAAATATTGAAAGATCAGTTAAGAATTAGGCAAGCTATATTTATGATTATCAAACTAATATTATTAATGCGAAAGTTTGAGTGTATGTGTGTGTATATTTGTTGCTTCTTCACGCTGCAACGGATGGATAGATTTGGATGAAATTCGGCATACAGATAGTTTATAACCTGGATTAACACATAATACTTTTTATCCCGATATTCCCACGGGAACGGGAACCATGTGGGTGAAACTGCGGGCGGCCGCTAGTTTACATATAATTTTACGAAAATTTTGTTGCGAACAAATTACAAATTGAAAAAAGACAAAGTGTTAATTTTTTTTTGTACTTTGCCTTTTTTTAATTTGTAATTTGTTCGCAACATTATTTGCGTTAAATTTTAAGTAAATAATCACACTAATATTATAAATGCGAAAGTTTGTGTGTATGTGTGTGTGTATATTTGTTGCTTCTTCACGCTGCAACGGATGGATGGATTTTTAAACAATGGCTAAATACGTGTTTGAAATATTGTGTCTCTGTCTAACAATATTAGCTAAAAAGTGACAGCATCTGTTAAAGCATTGTCTTCTTTAGGCCAGCGTTTTGTAGTAAAACGCTTTGACTCCTGAGGGGCATCTCTTGTTAAAAGTAGTGTACCTATAGAAGGATGTGTGATTTTGATTCTCTGGCTGGGAAAAGAAAGGAACTCCGGGGATTGGCCTATCTGAAACCAGAATACTTCAGGCTCTTCGCTCTAAAGACGTTGCCAAACTAATGGCAGTTATCTGTTCAGAGGAAGAAGAGTGAGAGGATGGAGTTACAATGGATCCCGATGGGTCGAAATGCTACTGGGAGAAACCGCGGCAGACCCCACCAAGATAAAATAAGATAAGATAAGTGATTGTAACAATTTATAAAAATACCCTGTCTGGTACGTAAAAGTGTTTTAACGTATCAATGTTCGCGGTTCTATTTATGTTACTAATCTATTTGAAACAATTAGCCTGTGATCTTAGATTAATAACGCCTGTGATTATCTATACTAATATTATAAAGAGGAAACCTTCGTATTTTGTATGTATGTATGTATATTTGCAACGAATAAACTCAAAAAATAATGGACCGTTTTAAAAAATTCTTTCACCATTAGAATGCTACATAAGCGCTGAGTAACATAGGCTATATTAAAAAAATATATTAAATAAAATACTAAAAACGACAATTTCATTAATTTTTTTTCAATTAAAATGATTTACTTATTTTGTTGTCATGGAAACCATTGATATATATTTAACTCAATGATGGAAACTGTCAAAGCGGTACGAAGTCCGCCGGGTCAGCTAGTACCTGATTAATTATTACCCTGAATAATGTTGTTTTAAAAATCTGATAAATAATTTTATCAAATAGACTATCTGGGACTCGTCAAATAAACTTTTTGAGACTTATATCTGGGTGGTTGCCGTTGTTTCTGATTTTCATAAAGCCAGTGCTTTAGCTACTAACCTTGACATCAGAACAATATATGTGAAGTTGTTTAATCTATATATATGTATAAAAATCAATTACCCTTCGTTAGTCTCGCTAAAAACTCGAGAATGGCTGGACCGATTTGGTTAATTTTGATTTTAAAATATTAGTGAAAGTTCAGGGAAGGTTTAAACGGTGAGAAACATAAATAATAAGTAACGGAAAATACTAGAAACGACAATTTAATTATCCAATACAAAATGATTTGTTTGTTTTGTTGTCATGGAAACGTCAACATATAAATCAGTTGCTGTTCGATTCGCTGGACCGATTTGGCTAATTTTGATTTTAAAGTATTTGTGGAAGTTCAGAAGGTTTCTAGAGGGAATGGCATCACGCCAGCGTAAGCGTGCTCCCGCACTCTACTAGATTCTCCGAGTAGTTTGGATAGGATTGGGATGGCCTTTACATGGTTACAATGGTGGTTTACTTACTTTATAAGCAGATGTGTGTCTAAATCAGAGTTTATACCCTAACTATCCTAACTTCCTATGCGAAAGTAAGTTTGTTTGTTTGTATGTTATTTGTTACGCTTTCACGCGTATACTATTCAACCGATAATCATGAAAATTTGTACATAATCACACTAATATAAAAAGTATTTGTTGCTTCTTCACGCTGCGACGGATGGATGGATTTGGATGAAATTCGGCATACAGACAGTGTATAACCTGGATTAACACATATGCTACTTTTTTATCCAGATATTCCCACGGGAATGAATGGAAACTGTCAAAGCGGTACGAAGTCCGCCGGGTCCACTAGTCTTATATATTTTTATATATTTTATAGTTTCCAGCTTTCATGACTAATTTTAAAATTTGCGCAGGAACCTAAGCTGCTATAATAATGTAAAAAAGGTACTTATTAGGGCATTGTTTGCCAAAATCGACCTTCATATTATTATGTGGTGAAGTGGATATTCTCATAACTAAATTAATTATGCTTTCTCAATGCTTGCCTCAATTTAATTTTCCAATACAAAATGATTTGTTTGTTTTGTTGTCATGAAAACCATTGATATAATATTTAACTCAATGATGGGAACTGTCAAAGCGGTACGAAGTCCGCCGGGTCAGCTAATATATTAATAAAGTGGTAAAGTTTGTGACTTTTTGTTTGTTTGCCGGAGGGTAATCTCTAGAACTTATGGTCCGATTCCCAAAATTCTTTTACTGATAGAATGCTACATTCCTTGCGGGTAACAGGCTATATTTTTTGATTTTTTTAAATTATGCATAAAAATACATTAAATCAATAAAACAAGCATTACACACACTTCCAATTTACAATACCTACACTATGTTATTTGACACCACAGAAGCATATTATTATACTCTTTTCAAAAATTTTAATAATGGAAGAGGAGCGTCCTAAATCTGTCAATCAATGCCAATCCACACCATATCCAAACTAACATTCTATCTTTTTAAATTTTTCATTGCTTAGGATACAATCCGAGCAGCCTTAATAAAATTACTACCACTGACCACTAGTTTACTTAAAACTATAATGTTCATTCCAAAGTATACGTAATTACCTTTTTTTTAAATTTGATGTAACGTTAATTTTAATATTTTTTTTAATATAGGGTGACCAAATCACACGGACTATCTTCGGAAAACGATGGACAATATTTTCTTTCTAATCCTATGGTGTACTAATTTGTAAATAGTTATGTTGTATTTTTATTATTAAACAATATTATCAATCTCCTAGGTAAAAATATAAATGTGTAAATGCTTATTTATTGTAGTTTGAAGTCGCTGACAAAAAAGCTTTGGTATTTTATAACTACTAATTATTAAACATTGAATTGACGACTATAACAGTCCAAATAAAGTTACATGAGTTCTGAAAGTTACAGTAGGTACACTTATTTAATGTGTAGGGCAGGTATGAGCAAAATAGCACAAAACTATATTAGCAAAACTTGTAGATAGATTTCAGACTCTTTTATGTAAATAAGCGGTTGTAGTAAGAAATGAAACATAAACGTCTCATTAATAATTCATATTTTTTTTAGTTAAACAATCCGTCTTATCTTGTTGTAGCGAACCAATATTGGTAGTAGTAAATGAAAATCAATTTAAAGTTTCGCAGTCAAGACAGACCTCTTTGTCTTAGGTTATGGACTTCCGAACTCATCCAATTAGATTGTCGAGTGGCCCGGCGCGTGTACGACAGATATTGTATTAAACTAAGTAGTTTCTAGAACAACAAGGCTGTAACAAATATGGACAGCACAAAGAGGTCTTACAAATTCCCGGTGAGTATGACCTAATGTTAAACGCCCCGCGACACTGGCTCAGCGGACCGAAGCCCTACGCATAACGAGGGGGCTGAACTGGCTTACTACTCGTCGCACAAAACCAGCTGGCGAACTTCATGCGTCCTTTACTAACGCCGAGCATTAGAAAGGGGTGGCGATAGCTCGCAATAGAAGCGCGGTGCTAAAAAGCCTGGCGTTCCGGGCGTGACGTCACGGGGCGCGGGGCGGCGGCGCGGCGGGGGTGCGGGGACGGCGACGCAGCAGCCGGCACTCGGCAGTGTCCGGCCGAACGCCACACCGCGCGCACGGTTGCACAATGAACGCGCGGTGAACAAAACAATCGCGATGCTGTTCGAGAGTCCCAATGCGAAACTGTACCCAGCCTTCAACATCCCGCCGCCCGTCAGGCTCAGGTGAGCGAGCCGACCTTACAATCGGCACCTCTACATAACCGCCCGTCTTAAGTGTAGTGCCAGTGATTCGTACACGTTTTTGAAGCCGTAAAAAAGCCTATAAAGTGATACTACAACGGTTCAGTAGCCGCAAGCGACAGTGCCCGCAACGCTCCAGCGACGAAGGAATGGGACATCAATACAAGACCGCTGCTCCATTTTTTGTTCCGAGTGATTTTAATCGTCCGCAGTCGCGTCGCAGCGAGCGCCGATCCGCGCTCGGCTCGGTGCTTGCGTCGCGACCAAAACCCTTTTACTGTGTGCCTGCACTCGCCAAAGACGGCCATAACCTTTCCGATTGCGAGCAACAATCGATACACCCATTTCAGAGTAGCAAGTCGATTCCAGTCGTCGCTCGTGTGTTTTCTGCAATAAAATCCGTCGCGGCTCCCATAAATCGATCTGTGCTAACAAGGGAGTCCTCCTTAGTATTTAAACTGGGATCGTCTGAGGGGACTGTACGTCTGAGTCGCAGCTATGTCGTGTCGCCCCGATCGAACTCGCTCGGTGTAAACATGAAGCTTCCTGTTGCTCGAATGGACATGGATATTCTTGTTTTATATCGCTCCTAGGAGACGGTGAGGTAGACGATTAATTCCCACCTCTATGATGTTGGCAATAAGGTGTAAGGGTAATGTGGACGATGAACGTAATGGAGCCGTGTACATTGTAATAGAGATTCGAGCGTCACATAACTCGACTCTTGTGCGTATTTAAGACCAAACATTGTATTTCCAAGGAAATATAACGATTCTGTTTAGAAGGAACTAACAATAAGCTGTATCGAATTCGCTTTTGAAACAATGACAATATGTGAATGAGATACGATTACCAGTTCCTTAGATTTGGAATCAAATTTTTGGATTGAACGAATGTTCTTATTAGATTTATTAAATCAAACTGGACTTCCAATATAATTTGAGTAGACTACTGTGTAAAGTAACTGTAGCTATCTAAAACCACGCTGATACACTTAAAGCAAAAGATCCTTAAGAATATAAATAACTAGCAAATTGTTTTCAATTATGGAAAAAACTGAGCAAGTACAATAACACCGCCCAGCGTCCCGATCGACTACAAGACTCAATAAAAAAATAGAATGAACACTTATTTATAACTCTTGATTTAAGACAACCAATTTGTAAGTTATAAATTACAAATCTAAAAAACTATAGTTCTATAAAGAAGCAACACCGATACGTACTATGCATATCTATATCAAATGAAAATATGTATGTGCTTGTTTGTGCTTCCTTCATGTCGAAACGTAGCAACGGGTTGATGTGATTCTTTACCACAATGATATTTAAATGTAAAAGAGGGTTAAACTAAATATTCTGAATAAATATCTTTTTCCTACAATGAAAAACTGGGCAGTTAAAAGAGAAATTAATTGTCATTTTTTTTACAAACTACGAAAGACAAAAACTTCACGGCAGCAAGGCTTAAATATTATTAAAAAAATATTATGATAAATCTTATCTTAGTGGGGCCTGCTGAGGTTTCCCTCTTGCAGTAGCACTTCGACCCATCGGGATCTTTTGTGATAAAAATGAAACCCTTCAATCAGCATCTCCTTATGTGAGAAAGTCGGAGCCCATTAGTGGGATATATAAACGCTGATGATGAAGTACCAGCCACCGAATCGATTCTAAAAGTAATAAATAGTCAAGCGGCTGATAATGACGAATACAGATTACGAACAAATTCGTTAAAACCATTATACTGTACAGTTTATATTTCAAAGAATTAACATCAGCATAATTTATCAAATACACTACATTTGTTTTACAAACGCACAACCGTCAAAAATTCATGTTTGGTATACATGATATTTTCAATGTCAATGTATGCCCAATGCCAATCTTAGTCATGTGTGGGACAGACAATTTTTTATTGTGAAACCTAAATAGATTCGAGTTGTCTGTCGCGAAGCATCTGACAATATAAATTATGACGACTCATGGACAATTACAATGAGTGGACGAGCTTCCTAAAACAGCTGCGTCTTGATTTATTGCGAGTCTTTAAACAAACCTATCAAACATGAGAGCACTTTGAACTATAGTACAATTGTAGATGTAGGTTATACTTTATCAGTCGACGTTAGCAATGGACGGGACTTATCGTCTATCGTCAGTTAAAATATGCTATACGTGGACCGCAGGAAGTTAAGTGTATTGATCTCCAAACTTCAGTATGAAAATGGCACAAAAGTATGGTGATGGGACCACTGGGTAGTCTTCTTAATGTAGATAGAACTTAATGTGGGTTGGTAAGTTTTGAACGACTGCAATTTTAAGACAACAAGTAACGGCTTAACGTGACTTCCTAGGAACAGATATGTAAGTCAATAAAATGGTTTAATTATTTTAAGATCCACAGCTCAATGACACAGTCCACAGTCACCAGCGCTTACACGTTGCGAGCTTAGCAAGTTCACCAACTTTCGTATAAACGGGCCAGATGAGAGATCAAAATAAAAACATCTCGAAGTCTTTAGTGCTTCAGAATGCACGTCAAGTAGTTGGTCTCGGTTGTTAAAGGAAGGCTATCGTTAAAACCAACCATATATATTATATATAACCATATATATTATATAGATATATTGATATCATGGGCGTAGACTATCCCACAGAGGGTGATCAGACCTTCTATGCTGACCCCATGCGGGTTGGTTGGTTTTAACGATAGCCTTCCTTGACTTCGCTGACATCGATGATAACGATACGAGAAAATTACGAATCTAAATTAGAGTCTCCTGTGTCCTGCGCCGTTTCGCTTACATGGATAGTCTAGTGTTTAGAGAGGAATGGAAATATATTTCGTTCTCGCTTGCTAGCTTTTTCATTTTTATAGCACTGAACTTCTTATATTCTTTTAAGAGCAAAGCTTTATTGTCTGTACACACTCACTATACAGTACTTATTTTAAACCTTACATTTGATTATGTTTAAAAGTGGGTTTGAAGTGATTAAGCCAAAACCCATCAATTGTAGCGATGACTTGATTTCAATGATGGAGGCTTTTGCCCAGCAGTGGGACAGTATTTAGGCTATAATTGTTTCATCATCATCACCAGCTCATATACGTCTCCGCTGCTGAGGCACGAGCCTTCCCTATGAATGGATAGGGAGAACGGGTCGTAAACCACCACGCGGGCCCAGTACGGTGCGGTGGTTGTTAACGACTGCTAATGCAGCCGGGACCAGCGGCTTTACGTGCCTTCCGAAGCACGGAGGAGTTCGAGATGATACATTTTTGATCACCCATCCGACGAGCGGCGGGCTTTGCGAAAGTGGCTTAACCTAAGCAATCGCCTTAGGAGTTAGGACGGAGTAAGTTCATATGGACCGACGGTGACTGGTGAAGGTCGCGGGAAGCCGCTGGATGCGAGCAGCACAAAACCGGTCGTTGTGGAGATCCTTGGGGGAGGCCTTTGTCCAGCAGTGGACGTCTTTTGGCTGAGATGATGATGATGATGATGATGAAGTTCATATGCGGAGGCAGTAGAAGGCAGGCTCGATTAACCATCGGTGCCTTGAAAGGTCACTATGCCACAAAACAAATGCTCCACAGAATGCATCTATCGACAAATAGCTTGTGTAGGGCATGTGGAGAGGAAGCGGAGTCAATGCAGCACCTACTGAGTGACTGCCACTCTCTGGCTAGGAAAAGAATGGGACTCCTGGGGTCGGCCTATCCGAAACCGGAGGACTTCAGGCTCTTCGCTCTTAAGCTTATGACGTTTATCTTTACCGAGGAAGAAGAGTGAAAAGATGGGGTTGCACAAAAGATCCCGATGGGTCAAAGTGTTGCTGTGAGAGGGAAACCTCGGCAGGCCCCACTAAGATAAGTAAAGCAATCGCAGACCGAGCGCGTTAACTACTGCACCATCGAGCTCGCGTAATTATTTTCTTACTTTAAACTCTCTATGTCGTACAATGTGACTTTTGGGCAAAAGCCTCCATTATTGAAATGCAGTATAATATTAACTTTATCTGTTTCGATCACTGATAATTACTTTTTAATTGTTATTTTATTTATTTAAATTGATCACCAACATAGTGTACCCACACCATTATATTAAAATTAAAATTATTCTTAGTGTTAAAAAAAAGAGCCAAATGTTACTATAACTAAAGGTGAAGACAAAATGCACGTAAACAAGAATCGAGTAACATTACAATTAAAAAATGAAAATTAAATTAATAAATAACATACAATATTATAATGGAAATCAAATTGAAAAATTATAATATATAGTTACATACTAAAAGCAATAATAAATAAAAATAAACATTTATTAATTGAACAATAAAATTATTAAGCTCCTCCGTGCTTCGGAAGGCACGTAAAGCCGTTGGTCCCGGCTGCATTAGCAGTCGTTAACAACCACCAATCCGCACTGGGCCCGCGTGGTGGCTTATGGCCCGTTCTCCCTATCCATCCATAGGGAAGGCTCGTGCCTCAGCAGTGGGGACATACAATGAGCTGATGATGACCCGATGTGTCAAATAATATCTTACGACGTCTATATTAGTAGACTTTTTAACCATGAAAAATCATAGGTGCTTAAACCGCAGTTAGTTAGGTCTATAGTTTCCTGTAGCTTGGTTAGGTTGGTAAGTCTTGTTTTAAGTTCGCCTAGATAGCTACCACCACCTTCGCCATAACAACAGTGCTTATAGACCAACTAGTTCCTTAATGTTTGAGGATTTCGTGGGAAGTACGCTTTCAACTTGGGCCTTATCTGCGATAATGATAAAAGTGAGATTGCGTACAAGTGCTCACACGTTGATGCATAAATAGAATAACTAGTTGTAATTCCTATAAGTACTTCCTAAAAACAAAACACATTAAAGAACAAGAGTCTGGTTCGTCACAAATTTATCTTTCTTAATGCATTCTATTAATAGGACCAATAAGAAAAGGGAGTATTCTAAGTGGAACGGTATTGTAAAAATATCAAAAATTTTACACTTAATTGATTACTTCCGCTTTATAAATTAACGTTTGCTTCTAATCTTAAGAAAAGATAATTGTGTAGTTGACTGTTAGTCAGTAGAGAAACTGTTTAGCAACTGTCAAAACAAAACAATTTTTTTAAAATAAATTGTGTAGGAATGTTGAACTATGACGTCGCTATTATGTTCCGTCAATTCAGTGTTTATTAATAACTATTTAGGTTACAGAGATTCATTCTTAGGTAAAATAAACAATAGGTTCTTTACGCCGGACCAGTTGTGCCTTTTGTACAAGACGTGCGTGGTGATTGCTCGCATATCTGGGACAGTTCCGGAAGGTACCTTCTCGATGCATTGGACAGATTGCAACGTTCGCGAATGCATTATCGGCAATGCAGAAGTCGCAAATACGCTCGAATATCTGCAATTGCGTAGAGATGTTGCGTCACTCAGCGTGTTTTACCGATTATAACATGGCTCGTGTACTGAAGAGCTCTTTGACTTCATCCCACTTTCTCCCTTCCTACATAGGAGCACACGTGCTGCTATTCGGAGTTACCGCTTCACTGTCTCAAATATCCCATCGCGCACAAAGAAATTTGGTGACTCGTTTCTTTGTCGCACCTCCAAAAGATGGGATAGTCTACCAGCACACGTTTTCCCTCCTTCCTATGATATGGGGTCTTTCAAAAGAGGCGTAAGGTAGCACCTTGTGGGCCGGCAGAGTGAGGTTAACTGATGCTACGTTTGTTTTCGCGCTGCACCAGTTATCTTCGCGTCTGGACTCCATTTCCACTTAACATCAGGTGGGATGGAGTCATTTGCCGAGCTATCTATAAAAAATAGGACTTTTACGTGATTTCATTTATTAGTCTAATGTTCTGGATTTATTTGTTGTTGTTGACGACACTCCCTATCGATAAAATTATTGACTAATAATATCATAAATCGAAATCAACGATCAGCGAATCATTGACCGAACTGAAATATGTTAAACTTCTCCGTGTTTCGGAATACACTAATAATATCGGCGTGAAACAATGGCACTCGTTGCTATTGTGTTTCGTCTGGTGAGTGAAAGTACCGGAGGCCCATCTCTCACCCCTCCCCCCTCCCAATTCCTACTCCCTCCTCAAGATCCAACTCCTTCCTCAAGGCCGGCAACGCATCTGCGATTACTTTGGTTTTGCGGTTGTCCATGGGCGGCGGTGATTACTTTCCATCAGGTGACCCGCCTGCTCATTTGCCTAAAAAAAATACACGTGAAGCTGGTTGGTCCCATTGTTGCCGTTAGATGGCAGTCGTTAGAACCCACCAATTTGGACAATAGTACGGAGAGATAACGGGCCCATAACGTTCTATCTAACTAATATTGTAACAACTCATGTATACTTATGGAGAGCAATAAATGATTGAATTGAATTGAATTGAATTGAGATAGGGACTTAACTCAGCGGTTATGTCCCAATTTTCCTATTTTTTTTAGAGAAATTGCAGATTACCATTGTCCATTTTCAGCTTCACCAGGCTTTTTTGGGCCGGCGAGGAACTTAAAGGGTTTCTCAAGCCGTGTGAAACGAATCACCGTCAGAGGTTTTCTAAAGGGAACATAGGCTATATTTTATTTTGATAATTTTTGATGTGTATTTTATTTTGATGATTTGATCTTTCCGCTCGCTTTCTATATAAGCAATTTGTAGGAGTGATTTCGTGAAATGGGACAGAAGTATGTGTAACAGTGTAACAAGAGTGTAACTGGAGGTCGAGGAAGCTTGTGGGAGTGATTTCGTGAATGTGTAACAGTGTAACTGTGTAACAGGAAGTAGGAGAAGCACGCAAGGGTGCGCCATTTTGTAAATTTGAAATCGATATTATGAACATGACATATCATTATATTAATACGTGAAGCAAAAACTTTGTACCCGTTTTTACGAAAATTGCGCGGACGGAGGATATGCAATTTCGCACACTTAGAGTTTATATAGAGAAGGTTATCCGAATGTTATTAATTTTTAAAAATTATGCATAAAAAATACATTAAATCAACAAAAACAACACTACACACACTACCATGTATTTGACACACACGTATTGTTTGTGTTTAATGCGGCCGACATCTGTCAATGCCAATCCAAACTCACATTCTATCTTTTTAAATTTTTCATTGCTTAGGATACAATCCGTGCAGCCTTTATAAAATTACGGTCGAATTTCGACCACTGGGCGACCACTAGTTATTATTATTATATGTGACATATTGTCTCATTTGACTATCAAAGGTCATTTTGATATGTCAAATGTCTTCTAATGAGTATTTACTGCATTTATTTTATAGTTATAAAATGATACTGCCCCATTTTTTTAGAACATAAAGTTAAAATTGCTTATTACTAAGGTGAGATGTCAAATGTTACACATCATATGCGACTACCTACTGTAAGGCTCGCTCGTTTTTTTATTTTGATAAAGGCTATATTATTTTAAATTGACATATTTTTTAAAATCTCAAATCCACGCGTACGAAGTCACAGGTAAAGTGTTAGTGTAAGTATAAACGTTCCGCACGTTCGTAAGTCGATGATGATAAATATCTTGTTTATTAATAACATAATGTTTATTTAACACAGGTCAGCTATGCCGGTTGTTTACAATTAAAAGAAAAACTGTTTAAAGTCACTAATTTCAAACAAACAACCGATGTTGACATTTTCATTTTTTCCTTTAGTTGATGGCTCCGTGCGATTAGCACATTTAGCCGGTGTCAAAGTAATTTTTCTTACAAGTAATACATTAATAAACAATGTTTCCTTCCTGTATGACGATGATGAATGATAATAGAAATGAGCAGTGAGAAATGATATACCCCCCAACCCCTCGAGTATCTCAGTAAAGATGTGGGGCTTTACTAAGTCCTCGGGCAGACTTCTTGAGAGAATGTGAAAGTGACGTTGCACTGTTTTACTTCATTTGCCAACACTCATGCACACTCATAGGTAAGGAGTTCTCACCTATGAAATTGACGTTTTGACCTAATAACTCCTAACTAATATAATAAATGCCAAAGTGAGTTTGTTTGTTTGTTGTTTATTCCGCTTACGCGTAAACTATTCAACCGATCATCATGAAATTTTGTAGTTGTCCGCTGGGTCAGCTAGTCTATACTAATATTATAAAGAGAAAAGCATTGTACTTTTGTATGTATGTTTGCAATGAATAAACTCAAAAACTACTGGACCGATTTCAAAAATTCTTTCACTATTAGAATGCTACATTAGCGTTAAGTAACATAGGCTATATAAAAAAAATGCGGTACGAAATCCGCCGGATCAGCTAGTTTTGCAATAAAGTAAACTGTAACGTTTAACGAGGAGCTCGATGGCGCAGTGGTTAACGCGCCCGGTCTGCGAGTGCTGAGGTTAAGCAACTTTCGCAAAGGCCGGTCATCGGATGGGTGTCCAAAAATTTATCATCTCTCGCTCCTCCGTGTTTCGGAAGACACGTAAAGCCGTTGGTCCCGGCTGCATTAGCAGTCGTTAATAAGCACCAATCCGCACTGGGCTCGCGTGGTGGTTTATGGCCCGTTCTCCCTATCCATCCATAGGGAAGGCTCGTGGCCCAGCAGTGGAAACATGGAAATGAGCTGATTATGATGACATAGTTTCATTGTAAAATTTCAGTTTTAAGATGAAGCAATGCTTTTAGTGAATTGCTATAAGTAGCTAGCTAGGTACGTAGAATTTTTTATACTACAACGATATTTTAAAAATGTAGTAAGTAATAAAACAAGAAGATCTTCAGAAGAAAGCAATCTGAATCAAAGCTCTGTTCTTTATTAAAATAACAATCAAACTTCGTTTACTGAAAACTGCGATGCGCTTGAACTGTTTCATGAAAATAACTCCTTCTCCTATTAAAAAATTGCTATTACTTTACAAAAAGAATCCAAAAAACTTGAAGCGCGCAATATCCATAGGCAAGTAAATAAAAAATGATTAGCAAAGGGATATTGCGCCGGGCCCCGCTGCAGCGGTATTATGCAATACTGTGTGACGCATTACGGGCACGCTGGGGCACTAAGTAAATAGATACAGAAGGCCGGCTCCATTTAAACTAACCTATATGGATGAAAAATCGTCTCAATAATTATTGGCGAATAATCAGGCGTTACCTACTTTGCGGAAATCTATAGCACACAAGTACTTATAGAATAGGATACAATAGAATAATTGTTTATTGTTCACTGTGTTTAGATAAAAGGTCTTAATAGCATTTTTGGACACAACAGTGTGCGCATACTACATATTATTTCAATTGCATTTTTGCGTCTGAAATAAATTATATTTCATTTTAATTAAACAAGTGAAACAGTCGCACGTACACATACTCATTCGTAGGTTCGTACAGTGATCTCGGAGACGCCAGTCACGCAAGTCAGCCGTGGCGCCATGCGCACATTATCACAATGAACCTACTGACCTTTAAAATGTCACTACACACTCAGATATACTAATAAGCACACAAGACACCGTATTCCTAGAACAGGAGTAAGAAAACCCGGTCCACGTACGCTATATCCTACTAATATTAAAAACGCGAAAGTTTGTAAGTATGGATGGATGGATCTTTATTATTCTTCTCTTTCACGTAAAAGCTACTGAATGGCTTTGGATGAAATTCGGCATACAGATAGTTTATAACCTGGATTAACACATAGGATAGTTTTTATCCCGATATTCCCACGGGAATGAATGGAAGCTGTCAAAGCGGTACGAAGTCCGCCGGGTCCACTAGTTAAATAAATAAATATATTCCCTAGTAAAAAACGGTGACACACTTGTGTGTGCCCCCCTCTAAAAACCTTCTGCGAATGTGTCGATCAGTCGGCTTGAGGAACCCTTTAATTTTCTCCTTGCCCACAGAGGAAATAGAAATCAATTGAAGTTGTTTGCTTTTTTTCAAATTCTTAAATATTACCTACATTATCTTCAAATCACAACATATTTAATGCGTTAACCCAAGCGCTATGACGGAGCGTAGATAGTTAACATCGATATAAGCCGGAGCAGCCCTTCTGTTCCTATTTATTCTGTGGCCGGACTGTTGCAAAGAATATTCGAGGTTAAAGCCAGGCTTTCGGGCCGCGACTCCGCGATATTAATGCCCAGCTTTCAGACGCATGTTTGCAATTTGCAATCGTAACTTGAATAGTTTTCAAGCTATGACAAATGTCAGTTGGCTTGTTTTTTCTTTTATGGCTTTGAGCGGTTGGCACATTTAGCCAATGTCAAAGTTACGAAAATATTTTTTGTTAAGTTCACTGAGTGATTATCTGATGATAGAAATGTTTAATGATAAATGATCCCAAATCCCTTCTAGTTTTTAGTATAAGTAAAGATTAGGGACTTTATTGAGGACGGAACACAACAGTGCTCCTAACATTGATGTTAGGGCGACATTCTTATATAAAATGCTGGTAGCTAGCTAGACGGACTTAGTAAACAGCCTATAACTGTCCCACTGCTGGGCAAAGGCCTCATCATTGAAATCAAGTCATCGCTACAATTGATGGGTAATGGCTTAATCACCACGCTTGCCAAATGCGGGTTGGTGATCATAAAGCCGCAGACTTAAGACAAGCCCTACCACTATTTAATCAAAGTACAGACTCAGACTCAGACAGACATTAGACTCTTCAAAAATGTAAAAAATCTACAATAAAAATTCAACTTAAGGGGGTGCAGCGCGGAATTTCGAAAATTTACGTGTTTTTAAGTCTCTGGTGCTAGGCGCTGAATAGGTCTTATACATCAAAAGGACTAGTGTAGGTTAGCTTGATCCTTTCACAAGGTCATGGTTGTCTTGGAATTTGAAACAAATACCCAGAAACTGCATAAACAATACGTCAAAGTAATGATATCTAAAAACTTATTTCTTTAGAAACTTTGTAAATATACTCATAGCACAAATAAAACAATGATCCGACATTAAAATGTTTGTATTGATATTCCGCAGGCCACTGTTGTCTTATTTTTCAATTAAAAAATATGAGTATGAAAATATTAAGACTTTTATTATTTTTTACGCAAACGCCTATGATTTTACGAAAGTAAACATTGCTTTAACTAAATCACCAGCCTACTCTGTACAGATATTAGTGTGCGTGCGTATTCTTGTCGTGCGCCGTTGTCACACCACTGCCACGCGCCGCTCGCTCGCTATCATAAAAAAACTTGAAACTCGCAGTTTTGCGTCCGCGCTGCACCCCCTTAATAAAGTTGAAATTTATTTTATTTTATTGTGAAATACCACTGACATAAAGTTCAAAATCTATTGAGGAAATTAGACAGTTTGAGGTAGTACAAGTGCCGGCGTGTGTACACACATGTATTAATCCTACATACATTTTATCTGTTAAGATACTTTTTTTTTTATGGCTTTGCACAAGAGTTGGCCAATGAAAAAGTCTTACGTCTTGATGATGATGATGAATGATAATAGAAATGAGAAGTGAGAAATGATATACCCCCCAACCCCTCGAGTATCTCAGTAAAGATGTGGGGCTTTACTAAGTCCTCAGGCGGACTTTTTGAGAGAATTTGAAAAGTGATGTTGCACTGTTTTGTTTCATTTGCCAACACTCATGCACACTCACGAACACTTAACGGTTAATAATCCACCATTATTTCACATTAATATTCGACATAACACAAATTTTAGAAAATAAAACAAAACCGCAGACATGACTCTTTACTTTCCCGCCAAGAAGTCTAGTTAGGATACTTCTCCACATAAACTTTTAACTATATGTATCAATACCACTCCTCCATGCGCGCAATTTGCTTCAAAAAGGATCCAAAGTTTTCCCTTCACCTATAATCTTTACTAGTGGTCGCCCAGTGGTCGAAATTCGACCGTAATTTTCCTCCGGTTCCATTTTTGAAATTTTTGAATGCCAATCCAAACTCACATTAAACAATATTTAATGTGAGTTTGACATTGACAGATTTCGGCCGCCCCTCTTCCATTTTTGAATTCAATTTCATACTCCTCCGTCCGCGCAATTTTCGTAAAAAGGGGTACAAAGCTTTTGCTTCACGTATTAATATTATGTATAGAAGATAGAAGTTCACGCCACGTGATGAACGAGGCTTAAACGTAAAATGAAACATAGCGCCCGTTCATTCTATAAAAATGGGATGAGACGCGCAACCACTCGTTCAGTTCTAACCGAGCGGTCCGCCCCTGACATCGCGTCATACCATCAGATCTCCGCTCCAGAACCTTCGAGAACTATCTCGTGAATAGCCTACCGGCCGGTACATAAGTTGCGTGTGTGTGTGTGCGCGTAATAAACTAATTCTACCAGCATCAGCTCCATCTCCACGACAGTCGTGTCGTGGTTACGCCGGCCGTTAACGACAGCTCGCCGGGTAAGTCAGCTCACTCTTCCTTACCAACCTCATCCTCTGCGGTGTCGCCACTGCCTTCCTGGCAGCCGATACAAGAGATAATCTTTATAAATATAAATCTTCTGTGCGTGTGTATGTTATTGAACTCCTTCTAAACGGCTGGACCGATTTGGATAAAATTTTCTGTGTGTGTTGTGTTCAAGTGGATTCGAGAATAGTTTAGATCTACAATTGGACCTGGTAGGTGGCTGCTATAGGGGTTTATCATGGGAGACGGGCGTTCTTAAGCGGACGAAAGATTTGTTTGTTTTGTTGTCATGGAAACTGTCAAAGCGCTACGAAATCCGACCGAAATCGGTTCAGCCGTTTAGAAGGACTTCAATTACATACACATGCACAGAAGATTTATATGTATATACTAGTGGTCGCCCAGTGGTCGAAATTCGGCCGTAATTTTATTAAGGCTGCACGGATTGTATCCTAAGCAATGAAAAATTAAAAAAGATAGAATGTGAGTTTGGATTGGCATTGTGATGTCGGCCGCATTAAAGACAAACAATACGTGTTTTTTGACATACTTAAGCTTGTGTGTCAAATACATGGTAGTGTGTGTAATGTTGTTTTTGTTGATTTAATGTATTTTTTATTTATAGTTTAAAAAAAAAATTAACATTCGGGTAACCTTCTCTATATAAACTATAAGTGTGCAAAGTTTCATACTCCTCCGTCCGCGCAATTTTCGTAAAAACGGGTACAAAGTTTTTGCTTTTCGTATTAATATATAGATATATATAAAGATTATTCCAATACTAAGTCAGCATCGCGCAGACTTTGAAGTCACGGATAGAAGGCAAAGGTAGCTACTTAATTCAAAACGACGGTACAGCGGCGCAGATTAAAAAAGAGTAGCCTCTGACCTCAAATTGGAGCTTCAAAGACTTTAATTAGGGAATCGACTCTGCTTGTTAAAATTAAGTGCGCGTTTATTTCGAAGGTTGGAGGGAAAACAAAACATTAGAGTTGCGTTTGTAAATCATGCTGTTCATTTACGTGTAACGTTTTGCTAACGATAATTCCATGTAAGTCAATTTGTGGGTTTTAGGACTACAAAAGGCTTAACGGTGGCTTCCGAAGGTTTGAGATACAAAAAAAATACAAAAATATTTCAAAAACACAAATGTTGAAAAACTTGCGTTAAAAATTATTTTAACATTTTACAAAAATATTTATTTCGTTACTAGAGTAAAGATACATTTACAGATTTTTGGGGACTTCTTTTAGACATACGTAATATATCTGTTACAGAAGACCCCGCTCTTCCATAGCCATACACATTTCCAGTTCTAATTACATATACGTAATTTACATATGAGTG
This sequence comes from Eudonia mercurella, assembly GCA_963082485.1. Taxonomy (NCBI): domain Eukaryota; kingdom Metazoa; phylum Arthropoda; class Insecta; order Lepidoptera; family Crambidae; genus Eudonia; species Eudonia mercurella. Next base: position 7,265,671 of record OY720049.1, on the reverse strand, counting down.
GTTTGTGTGAGGGTGTGTGTTTGTATGTGTCAGGGTGTGTGAGTGTGTGTGAGGGTGTGTGCGTGTGTGTGTATGTGTGCGTGCGTGCGTGTGCGTGCGTGCGTGCAAATTCAGTTACGAGATGTTTTAAATTCTACCATATCACATCAGCATCATCAGCTCATTTTATGTCCCCACTGCAGGGGCACAAGCCTTCCCTATGGATGGATAGGGAGAACAGGCCATAAACCAGCACGCGGGTCCAGTGCAGATTGATGGTTGTTAACGACTGCTAAAGCAGCCGGGACCAACAGCTTCACGTTTTCCGAAGCACGGAACAGCTCGAGATGATAAGTTTTTGGTCACCCATCCGATGACCGGCCTTAGCGAAAGTGGCTTAATTTCAGCAATCGCAGACCAAGCGTTTACCATTGCGCCATCAAAGAGCAACATAACAATGATAAATAATTGCAAACAATACTATCGGAAAAGGTTAATACGCAGCGTGGGTTGAGATGAAATAGGGCGCCCCGCTGCGCAAACTAAATCGCTTGTAAGGAAGCATTAGACCGCTAAACATGGTGTCGAGATTTATTTCGTCGTGACGGTACCTATCCAAAACGCAAAGTTTTTCAATAAATGTACAAATATGTCATCTTTATCTATATATTAATGCGTGAAGCAAAAACTTTGTACCCGTTTTTACGAAAATTGTGCGGACGGAGGAGTATGAAATTTCGCGCACTTATAGTTAGAAGATTATTCGAATGTAATTTTTTTTTTTAAATTATGCACAAAAGATACATTAAATCAACAAAAACAACATTACACACACTACCATGTATTTGACACACACGTATTGTTTGTCTTCAATGCAGCTGACATCTGTCAATGCCAATCCAAACTCACATTCTATCTTTTTTAATTTTTCAGTGCTTAGGATACAATCCGTGCAGCGTTAATAAAATTACGGTCGAATTTCGACCACTAGGCGACCAGTAGTAAATATTTAATAATTACATAAACATCATGTATGTATCTGTCAGAGATAAGTAACAAGCGCCTCAGTCGTCTACCATCACCACAGAACCTTCTAGGGTTCTGGGTGAAGTGCGCTACCTTCGACCTTATTGTCACTTACGTTAAAGAATAAAAGAAAGTCATAAATATTTTATTTATAATGTACCTCAAATTTAATTTGTTAGAATGTGCCATTTCCAAAATGTGACATCAACAAACCAATTTCTATGTTCAAAGGCAATAAATACATTGCCAGTCGTCTGTCGGGCCCGTACCCATCCCACTTTTATCCACAACATTTTTATTCAAGCTTCAGACCTATCCTACGAAGCTATTATAGCTGGCGGCGTAGAAAATGGCTTAGAAAATTGGATTTTGAAGGAAACATTTGCGTGTTGTGTGAAAGATTGTGCATACATACTTTATGAGTTGTTGGCGAGGCTTGATGTGGGTTAAGCGGTCTTCTCGCGTAAGTCGGCCTTTCTTTGTTATTGACAATTGCCATGACATATTTGGATGCTTCTGATAATATAAAGGTTTAATTTTATTGGAGGAGCTCGATGGCGCAGTGGTTAACGCGCCCGGTCTGCGAGTGCTGAGGTTAAGTAACTTTCGCAAAGGCCGGTCATCGGATGGGTGACCAAAATTTATTATCTCGAGCTCCTCCGTGCTTCGGAGGGCACGTTAAGCCGTTGGTCCTGGCTGCATTAGTATTCGTTAACAACCACCAATCCGCACTGGGCCCGCGTGGTGGTTCATGGCCCATTCTCCCTATCCATCCATAGGGAAGGCTCGTGTCCCAGCAGTGGGGACATAAATGAGCTGATGATGATGATGATGATGATTTTTTGAATTGCGTAGTTAGATAAGTTTTATTGGACAAATCAAAATTAGGAAAATGTATTGTTTTCTAAAGTTTACGCGAACACTACACATTGAAATGAAACAACTTTTACGGATCTACTCGCGTTTATTTTACACGTTACTTTTAATTAAAGTTTATCCTGACGTTTCGAACCCTTTGCAGGGTCCGTGGTCACAGAGAGACTGAGGTGTTGGTCGTCTCGTAATTAGTTAGTAGCTTGTATACCCTCATTTAAATTTAATCAGGTGTGTTCCGTTTTACGCAGAAAGAGCTTACAGTATCTTTTGGTCGGGCAGTGTGGTGTTGGGGCTGGGATTTAATATTTTGTATGATGGGATCTCAGGCTGGTGGTAGATTCCAACCATCTTCTCTATTGAAATTGTGATGTTCTTTAATTTCAATAGCCTCGCGTATCTTCCTAGGGATGAATCGTTGTTCTCTAGCGAAAATGTATTGATAAATATGAAATACGCTACTATCTTATCTCAGAATGTCGCCATACAACAATGTTTTATGTAGCACTAGCTGTGCCCCGCGGTTTCACCTGGGTTAATTAGTCATAGCGTGATGTAATATAGCCTATAGCCTTCCTTAATAAATGGACTATTCCACACAAAAATAATTTTTCAATTCGAACCAGTAGTTCCTGAGATTAGCGCGTTCAACCAAACAAACAAACATACAAACAAACTTTTCAGCTTTATAATATTAGTATAGATTAGTCTGTCCTAACATTTCACACCCTTTGCAGGGTCCGTGGTCAGGGAGACGGGGACTAAAAAAATGTCAAATCAATGCTTGTAAATTAGTTTGGGTTGTATTTAATCGATCACCAAACTAACCTAACCTAACCCACAAAAATACAAAGTTAGCACCTAAACTACTATTTAGATGCTAACTTACCATTTTAGGTGCTAGCCTACTATTTTTTTGTGGATCAATTTATTGTGTGGATCAAATTATGACTTGGTTTCAATGATGAAAGCAATGCGATTATTTAATTATATATCTATTGAATTGTTTCATTTAATTTAATTATTTTATTTTATTTTACTTTATTTTGTTATTGTTTTATTTATTTTTTAACTTTTAGACTTAAGATATTATTCATAGCTTTATATAAAAATAATACTCGGGAATACTTACTACTAGAAAATACTACTACGGAGCTCTCTATAAATTTGCCGTGTCTGAAAAGGGCGACTAAGTTTTTAAGTTCCTTTATAAATGTACAACGTGTTATACACTTAGTTAGCAATAAAGAATTTGATTTGATTTGATTTGAAGCATTTGCCTAGCTGTGGCACAGTATAATTATGCTAACTTAAGTTAGCAATACCTAAACTTTTCATCTAATTTCCGATCTAAAAGGGCTTTCAGCTCCAAACCGCGTCAGACTTACAGCACGTATTGATCACCCATCGGATAATAGGGGAAAGTGGGTCGCGTGATAGATCGCTTTTGATGCTATAAATATATCGGCCATGTTCTTACAGCAGCTAGAATTAAATGTCCTCAACTTTCTTATGTTAGTAACTAGTTGCCCTTAGTAGATAACCGCCTCTGTGGTCTAGTGGGTAAGACCACCGGTTTAGACCCCGAGGTCCCGGGTTCGATTCCCAGTGGGGGGGAACATGTTTGTGTACTCGGTTGGTGGTAGGGCTTGTTTGTCCGCCTGGCTAGCTACCACCATCTTATCTAAATATGTCGCTATAACATCAATGTTTGTAGCATTGTTGTGTTCCGGCAGCTAGAGATAAGATAGCCAGTGCCTCACTAGTTGAGGATCCCGGGTGAAGTGCGTTTCCATCATTGGCCTTATCATCACTTAACATCAGGTGAGATCAAGGCACTGTGCTTACCTGTAAAGTATATTTTAAAGAAATAGAGCCTGCAGAGAATTTTTTCTATTTTCGTCAACGTATCGTTACATTAACTATTTTCAAATTTAATTTCAATCACAATTCAAGAAAAGTTGTATAAAAAAACAGACTGGTGGCCAAGTGTGGTCAAGCTTGGCGCGATACCAGAGGTCTTGAGTTCGACTTCGAGGTCGGACAAAGCGTTTTGAATTATCCGAATCATAAACATAAGATGTTTTTTATTCCGAAGACTCAATGAAAAAAATCTTGTATCATAGATAAAAATAGCATAAAACGCTATACTCCCAACACACGTATTGCTTCCTACAATATGGGTTCCTTTATCCCTATATTTGGCAGAGTTTTTTTTGTAGAATCCCTACTAATATTATAAATGTGAATGTGAGTTTGTTTTTTACGCTTTCACGCAGAAACATCTCAACCGATCATCACGAAACTTTGTACACATATTCTCAAATGTATTGGGAAGGATATAAAATAATTTTTATTTAAAAAAGTAAGTTAATTTTTTGTTTGTTTGTTCGATACACTTTCACGCGTAAATATTTAACGATTTCTTAATTTGTTTTGTTGTCATAGAAACTGTCAAAGCGGTACGAAGTCCGCCGGGTCAGCTAGTCTATACTAATATTATAAAGAGGAAACCTTTGTATTTTTGTATGTATGTATGTTTGTTACGAATAAACTCAAAAACTACTGGACCGATTTTAAAAATTCTTTCACCATTAGAATGCTACATTAGCGCTGAGTAACATAGGCTATATAAAAGAAATGCGGCACGAAGTCCGCCGGGTCAGCTACTTATAAATATTTTATGTATAAAATGTGCTCCTCTTTTTCACTACTCGAAATTTTTTGTAAGTTTAAGTGTCTCAAATAATCCACTATGCCAATAGGGTTAAGCGAGGTGTGAAGAAGTAACTCGCGGGTCGGCAGCGGCGGTGAGGACGGCGGCTGGTGGGGCACAATCCTGCTCCGCTAGCCGTGAAGCATCTGGACTCCGCTTTCGCATAGCATCAGGTGAAGCGGAGTCATGTGCCTATAGGTACCCTTCGATAAAAAAATACATACATACTCTCACTTTAAATTAACTAGTGGTCGCCCAGTGGTTGAAATTCGACCGTAATTTTATTAAGGCTGCACGGATTGTATCCTAAGCGATGAAAAATTTAAAAAGATAGAATGTGAGTTTGGATTGGCATGACAGATTTCAGCCGCTCCTCTCTCATTTTTGAAATTTATGAAAAAAGTATATATGCGTGTGTGTCAAATACATGGTAGTGTGCGTAATGTTTGTTTTATTGATTTGTGTATTTTTTATACATAATTTATTTACATAAAAAATTTAGCAATCTGCAAACCTTCTCTATATAAACTATAAGTGTGCGAAATTTCATACTCCTCCGTGCATTTTTCGTAAAAAGGGGTACAAAGTTTTTGCTTCACGTATTAATATATAAATAAATAAATTCTGTTGAAATTCTATACATACATACATACATACATACATACATACATACATACATACATACATACATACATACACACATACATACATGTATTACATATATACATTGTCCTTTCGTCGACTCTTACGACATTACAGTTAGGCAGATGACACATTCTTTTCACGTCCAAGTCAAGCGTGGGATATAAATAAAATAGTATTTAGATAGAAAATTACTACTTCGATAATTTTTCCTGGTGGTCAGTGGGTATTATAACGTCCGCGGCGGCTTTGTATGCCTGTTGGCAAATATTTGGACTGTTAGACAAAATAAACACATTAACTTCGGGCTAGCTTAGAGGCGGCTTGTGCTCGCGAATAAATAGTATTATTTATTTCTATATATTAATACGTGAAGCAAAAACTTTGTACCCCTTTTCTACGAAAATTGCGCGGACGGAGGAGTATGAAATTTTGCACACTTATAGTTTATATAGATAGAGAAGGATTGCAGAATGTTAATATTTTTTTTAATTATGCATAAAAATACATTAAATCAATAAAACAAACATTACACACACTAACATGTATTTGACACACACGCATAATTATACTCTTTTAAAAAAATTCAAAAATGGAAAAGGAGCGGCCGAAACCTGTCAATGCCAATCCAAACTCACATTCTATCTTTTCTAATTTTCCATCGCTTAGGATACAATCCGTGCAGCCTTAATAAAATTACGGTCGAATTCCGACCACTGGGCAACCACTAGTACATATAATGACTTGTCCTGACTGACTGATTCATCATCGCCGAGCCGAAACCGCTGAAGCTAATTAGATGTGGACTGTAGGTTAATTGAGTGACGTAACCAGACACTAAGAAAGGATTTTACGGAAATCAGACTCTAAGGGGGTCAAATAGGGGGTGAAAGTTGGTATGAAAGTCCGTCAGTTTTGAAGTAAAATACCTACAAAAAATTGGTATTTGGCTTTTTGAAAAAAAATGATATGTCTCAGGGATTTTGTTTATTTTCCTTCAAATTTGTAAAAATGGAAGAAGTTTTTTTTGGGGAAATCGTTATTTTTAAAGTAATAAATTTAAAAATAAATAAATTAATCGATCTATAGATTTTTCAATAAAAATAAAGAATGACGTGTTTTGCATTTTTCGAAAAACCTCGCACAGAGGGGTGGAATAATGATGGAAAGTTTGTAAGGAAATCTGTCATTCCTTAAATTTTGGTATTTGGCCTGGTTAGAAATTATGAAGTGTTTCAGGATTTTGGAAAATATAACTATAAGTAGGGTATGACAAAACAGACCAAAATTACTTATACCAGAGTGATCTTTATTACGTTGTTTTGTGTTAGACACTTTTACTAATTCTAGCTCGCATGGATGGGCTTTATAATGATAAAAAATGAAAATCTTAATGTTGAAATGAAGTGACATGTTTAGTTGTCTAAACCCTAATTAAATATACCCCTCATGCTAATTACCTTTAATAAGTTTGGCTTTTATTACGAATAAACACAAGTCGTGTAGCCTACGCGAGCAAATCCGCGGACAAAAGCTAGTGTATGAATAAATTTTGTTAATAAATGATAATGACTGATAATAGAAATTATTAAACATAAATGATTAGTAAGAAATGTTTAATAATAAATGATATTCCCCCAAGTCTGTTGAGTAACAGTAAAGATGTGGGGCTTTAGTAAGACCTCACGCGGTTCTTGAGAGCAGACGAAAAGTGACGTTGCACAGTTTTGTTTCATTTGCCAACACATATGCACGTTAACGAACACCTAACGGTAAAAAATCCACCATTATGTCACATAACATTTGACAAAACATTGAAAATAAAACAAAACTACAGTTACTCTCCACTTTCCCGCCAAAAAGTCCATTGCTCAATTGAAAAAGAATAAAATTCGAATCTGTCATTCGCCACAGATACGAAAACCGCTTTTAAGTGTATCAATCGGTAATTGTCGATTAGCTGTGGTGCGGCCGCGTGGTTCGTGACCGCTGCTTTCTAGGCAGAGCTACGATTGTGAATACTTCTAATTTATCTGCACTTTCTCAAGCAAGGGTATGGTTGTCGACTGGCTCTCAGCTAGTACTCCAATACTCGTACATAATAGTACCTACTAGTACTTACAGTGCTTACTAGTACACACTAGTACATACTAGTACAAACTAGTACAGTCACGAACATTAACATGTAAGCAATGTAACTCTTAAATGTAATAACAGTCAAAATCAGTTAAAAGTGTATTCATGTTACCTAATACTCGTGACTACTGGTACATACTTGTAATTTTGTTGAATTTATATTCCGTTTCTATTAGTAGATGAAGGGATTTGGAATATACAGCCTATAATTTTTATTTTTTTCTAATTAGTCTATTCTATTTTTAATACATAACGCTGCTATTTTTGTTTTTATATTTTGTACATTGTTGTGTTATGTTTGTGTTGCTATCGCAGCATCACCTAAGCCGGCTCCGACGGAAGATCAGCGCTAACCTCAAGGCTAGCATTTTGCTGAGTCGGAACCGTTTTGGGACTCTCCAATATATATATTTTTATCTTATAAGACAGCTCTTGACCTCGATCTCTCCTGATGGTGAGCGTAGATGAAGTCTATGATGGAGCGAGCTGCCCCAGAAAATGCCTATTAACTCTCGCCTTGAAGACATTCAGGTTATAAGTTTTTGGGAACACAGACGATGGCAGAGAATTCCACTCCCTGCCAGTGCGCAGTAAAAATGATGACATGAAGCGCTTAGTGCCTATGCTGTGTATGTTGTATGTGTTCTATGCTTTTTTTCCATTTTTATCTGTATGTTCGAACTGTTCTGTCCCAAATAAATTAATTTTCATTTCATTTTTGAAGTGAAAACTTCTTTAGCGGCGTTGTGCACTTTTTTTGGAATGGGTAAAAAATGTTAAACTCGCGTCAGGACACGTGACCTGATCGAAAATTCGTAAGACGGATAGAGAGTAGAGGAACGGGTAAAAAATGGAGAGTAGACAGCTGGCGCGGCGTAATATAAATTTTTAATATAACTTAATATAACTTTTTAATGTAATATAAATTGTCATGTTTGTGTACGATAGCCCAATAAATAAATATTGTATTCTACCACATAAATGAGAGTACTTTTATACTGATAATTAAAGCAATTCGTGCCAAATTATTCCCTAACCATTCCAAAATATCAAAAATGCACAACGTTAATATTCAAGTTTTCACTTCTGCCGGCACTCCCAGAGTGCAACCCGTCGTTTTTCTTTTCATTTCTTTGACTTAGATAGCCGTCATAAGGTATTGCTTTCCAAACACAAGTCATATTCCTGGTAAATGACGAGCAGCCAACATTGATAGTAACGTCATCACCACCATGATGTAAACGCACCAGTGCCGCAGCGCTCGTTCTTTGTCCGCACTGAATCGAGCGATGAAGGCGTTGGACCGGCATTGTCTCAAGCCCGTTCTCGAACGTAAATATTATGGCAGCAAATACTTCTTGGCTGTATCATATTGCGGCACGCCGATTGTAAACATAACAGCAACGTATATCAATACAAGCCTTATTAATATAATGCTATCCATTGGTCGGAAATCGAGCATTATCTTATCTAAAGACAATTCAAATTTAAATTCAAAATATTTAGCGGTGTAGCACAGTTGGGATTAGTAAAGTAAATAGCCTATAACTGTCCCACTGCTGGGCAAAGGCTTTCATCACTGAAATCAAGTCATTACTACAAGTTTTCGTATGTCGGGACGTGGATCTACGGCGCCAAACAATTGAAATTCTATTGTGTATTCAGACAGACCAAAGGTTTGCCCACCTCTAATCAAAGTTTCAATAGGAGCCCCATACAAATTGTGTGTGACAAACCATTCGTGTCACGAGTCCCACATAATGGTGACACACTATAAGCGTCATCGGCTACTGTGTTCTATTGTGTTTGGTAATCAGACAGACCTTTAATCACCACGCTTGCTAAATGCGAGTTGGTGATCTCAAATTCGGGCTGTGAACCGAATAAAACCGAAACACACTCTCGCCCTGGGAACTGAAGGTTCGGGTATCAGGCTGAGCGTTTTGCCACTCCACCAACGAGGTGTCGAGGTGTTTAGACTCCAACAATAAAACTAAACCATTAAAAACAAACTTGTAAAAAAAACCAAGTTCAACTCAGTTCTTCTACCGTAAAAAGTTGTGAGATCCATGTAATACCAAGTCGGTAAATTTATTTAGTCCCTACCTCGGGACCTTCTGTCTTAAGAGCGTTTACGCCGCGCACTAGCGCCGCTAATGAAAAAAAAAGCATATATATTAATTAGAGATAGAAAATCAAATTTTGCTCAACAAACTATTTGAATGAAGTAATTTAGCATTTTTCGTCACCTAATGAACATCTGACATGTTATGGTTTAGTTAAATACGGCGTTATAGTTAAAACACGCCGTTTTTAGATTTGCTCAGTTTTCATTTTAAGTCTTAACCACTAGATCACAGATCTCACGATAACGAAAACGAGAATTCGTATGGCACTGAAGTTGAAGGAGGAGTTCAATGGCGCATAGGTCTGCGATTGCTAAGGTTAAGCAACGTTCGCAAAGGCCAGTCATTAGATGGGTGACCCTCTGAGAATTTTAGATCGCTACGGCTTGAAGAACCTTGTGCCTCTCGCCGCTCCCAAAAACTCCAGTGTCGCTGTAAATTATGTGTAAAAATTTCCAGTAAACAGCAATCTAAAAAAAAATATATAAATGGTCTAAGGAGGCCTATCAAACCTGTTAGGCGTAAGCCCTATACGCATCGACCGAGCGAGTTCCCTGCGCCAACATTGCGCTGAGCCCGCTGAGACTTCCACTATAAAAAATCGAAGCAAAAGAAATCGTCTTCACTTTGAGTTACAATACTTGCTATACACTGCTACAGTAAAAACAAGTGCAGCAAACGGAGCTATGTACAATAAAACATTTACACTAACATCAATTACCATCGGGTAACATCGTAATCGGAGAGACTTGAAATATTAAACGTTCACACAGTACATTGCTCGGCGCACGCTTAATACACAAAACAATGCGGTGTCGACGGCGCAATGTATCGTGAACAATGCGAAGTAACCAGCGTACTATAGTAAGCTGCGCGTTTGTTTGACAGAGTTGGCAACGTCGCAGCTCCGCTTGCAAACTTTGATGCTGAACAGCCAGTGGCTACCGCCATGGTAGCTTCTTCAGCCTTGATGTTGAACGAGTAGGATGTGTAACTGTTTTCCCAATAATCAACACATCTTAATCTATACTAATATTATAAAGAGGAAAGCTTTGTATTTTTGTATGTATTTATGTATGTTTGCAACGAATAAACTCAAAAACTACTGGACCGATTTCAAAAATTCTTTCACCATTAGAATGATACATTAGCGCTGAGTAACATAGGCTATATTAAAAAAAATATATAAAATAAAATAATAAAAACGACAATTTAATTTTCCAATACAAAATGATTTGTTTGTTTTGTTGTCATGGAAACCATTGATATATTTAACTGAATGATGGAAACTGTCAAAGCGGTACGAAGTCTGCTGGGTCAGCTAGTATTAAATACAGACATGTTGGAGAAGTGCTAAAAATTCTACAAGCGTGATTGGAACCTGCTCCCTCTGACATACAGGGTTAGGTGTATTTCCAATTTCGCTATCGTGGCTCTCTCCGACCTGTGGAAATGTATTATCACTATCTACTTCTCTCTCTTCCTTTGTCAGCTAAAGGAGCCTTATTCAATATCTACAACTACGTCATCAACTCCGCTCTTAATATTTTTACAAATAGGCAAGCTATAAAAATGAAAATTAAACTACTATATATAAATAAAAATATTCATAACTATTGATAGTTAGTCCGTGATATTTTTTGTAAAAGATATCGCTTAACAAGACTGCAGTAACATTTTGTCGTTAGAGTAGAAATGTCGACTATGGCCACTTAAACAACAAACTGGGGAAGGTCCCTCAGCCTACGACTGAGTCACCCCTCCGTTTTAATTTAATCCAGCACAAAAAGCAATTAAAATCACACTAAAATATGTCAACAAAAACATTTGAAACTTTTTCGACATAATTCTTGTTTTATGATCTTAGCGTGTGGTAGGATCTGTCTAAATGTTTTCCGATCATCATAGCGCCAAGAGAAATAATCTTAAAGTAATTAGGGTAAAACAGAGGGATCATAGCTCATTTTAATATCTCCCAAGTATTCCCGTAATGTCGAAAGTAATTCCAAATTGATGTAACAACAAAAATAAAAAGACAGCAAAGCCGGGACGGAGCGGCAACTCCGAGTAGAGCCAACCCTTTAAAACAACAAACTACTAAAAAGCTTAAAAAGAGTGACACAAAAAAAGTGTAGCAAAACAAGTGAATGCCCTAGATTGCTGCCATGAGGTACTCTCCGGTACTCTCCATCTTTGTCTTACACCCGCGTTTGTTAGTGATTAGAGCAAGATGGCGGCACGTTTGTCCGCTGTTAATCGGTAATGACGTGAGCGCGGGTTCATCGTATGAGTTCGTAAGTCAAGGTCGGCGCAGCGCTCTTGATCATTATAGTTATGTGATGTTACGTTGCCGTTGATGTGATGGACTGAATCACACGCTAATCACAAAGCCGGTTAGAGGATCGGTGTGATCTTGATCAAGGCTCGGAAGTATATCAACACAACACCCAAAATTGTATAGACAACCATCAAAAACATAAATGTGAAATGAGAGCCAAGTTCAATATTATGATATATTCCTTGGTTGTTGACATCAACGACAAAAGAAGTGAGATCTGTAGTAATGTTCCTAATGGAATAAATTAATTTAAAAAATTTACTAGTTTCTATTGTATTCGCCCAACTACCTATCTGGATGCCAAATTTGAACTTTCTAGGTCATCTGGAACTGGGTTAGAGTTTTGATCTATCTATAGACCAGTCAGTCAGTCAGTGATAAAAATAACGATTTTTGGACGTTAATATGTAATTACCGTTTGAGGTGTGTTTATGAAATTTGGAGCACATGCATCTCTATTTCAATTTTTTAATTTTTTAACTACAAGTTCGTAATAGCAAATTTGTAATGCGTTGTCCTGCTTAATGATAAGTATTCTTAATCTGATCCCAAGATTTACGTCGTAGGGTTAAGCAGGCACACGCACAAAAAGCAACAGTCTTGGCAGACATTTGTAAAAATATTTAAATGCCAAACTTTAGGATTATTGAATAGCTATTGTAAAATATGTCTTTTCGGAGGTGGGCGCTAGCGGCTGCAATACAGTTCTAAACTTCTGCAGCTTCTGTCGTACACATTTTTTCTGTACTATGTTTTAATGATTTAATAAAGAATTTAATATTATTATTAAAAAAAATCTTGCAAGTCTCAATATATGAGGCAAATTTGACATGTTTATGTGAAATAGTTTTTGACGTGACAACGTCTTATAATTCGATAGAGCCGGCTGCACGCACGAAAAAATTCCGCGTTACCTCGCTCTGAGGCGTTCCATGTAAGGCTTGAAGTGCAAGCGAGAGCGCGGAACGAGCGACAAAGAAGCACAATCGGCTGAGTAGAAATTTAGCCGTGCTGCTGTGCAAGCCCGTGTCCGGCATCGCCACCGCGGTACTTACCCCCAACACCCCCCGACACCCCCAACACCTCCCGACACCACCAACTCCTCCCGCCTACCTGTTCGACGGGCTGCTGCTGCTGTGCAAGCCTGTGGCCGGCATCGCCACCGCGGTACGTACCCCCAACACCCCCCGACACCCCCAACACCTCCCGACACCCCCAACTCCTCCCGCCTACCTGTTCGACGGGCTGCTGCAGGCTGCTGTGCAAGCCCGTGGTCGGCATCGCCACCGCGGTACGTACCCCCAACACCCCCCGACACCCCCAACACCTCCCGACACCTTCTTAAGACGTTGTCACGTTCAACTATCGTCAGTAAACCGACTTTTTCCTTTTAAAATTATTGTAACGTCATAGCCCGACGATGCTTTAAACCTTTCCAGGGTTTGTGGTCACAAAGAGACAGGTAGCGGTCGCCTTACGTTAATTTGTGCTACTTTCAACTATTTAATCGAATTTTTGGCATTCCAAGTAAATATAGCACAAAATGCACTAAGACTCTTTACCGACTGATACGATATTTGGGACATGCCTATAAATATTCTCATCACATACAATTAGGGATGATTGTAATTGACGTAGGGATGAAGCTGCCGCGATCCAGGCTGACAGCTGTATTTCATCGCGAAATATTCAAATGAACGAGGTCGGTATTGCCTGTTAACTTATACTCGTATATATCTTTATATTTATAAAATATCGCCCGAGGACTTAGTAAAGCTCCACATCTTTACTAAGATACTCGAGGGGTTGGGGGGTATATCATTTCTCACTTCTCATTTCTATTATCATTCATCATCATCATACAAGATGGAAATATTGTTTATTTATTTATAACTTGTAAGAAAAATTACTTTGACACTGGCTAAATGTGCTAACCGCACGAAGCCATCAACTAAAGGAAAAAAAAAAAAAAAAACATCCGTATCCCATGATGGACCCCTATAGCAGCGCCACCTACCGGGTCCAATTGTAAATCTAAACCATTCTCGAATCCACTTGAACACACATAAAATTTCATCCAAACCGGTCCAGCCGTTTAGAAGAAGTTCAATAACATACACACTCACAGAAGATTTATATAAAAGATTTGAGATTTTTGTACACATTATTCCAGATTTCAAATATTTTTCATTTGTCTTTTAATTAATGAATGGAAAGTTTATTTAACAATAACACACTATAACACGAGTACAACTTACAAAATACAAAGTACAAGACACTAAAAACAGAAAAAATAAAACAAATAAAAACCAACCTAAAATACTAAAATTACGCTGTAGTGTGGTTGTCAAAATGAACTCTACTCAGCATAATGCTATAGCATAAAAATATGGCTAAAGCGTTGTTTTTTAGTAGAGCCAAAAAAAATTAGTAGGGTGCTCAACTTTAACTTTGGAGCTATTTGTTTTGGAAAGAGATTGCTTCGGCTGCCTTTGCAGCCTTTGCAGCAAACGAACATAAAGAGGCGGCAAGAAGCTATAACAACACAGGGTTTCTAGAGGAGATGACATCACGCAAGTTACAAGATTCTCAGAGGAGTTTCTACAAATAATTTTTCTAATAATAGATTGCATTGTAAATTTTATATGGCAACACTGACGAGATCGCAGCCTCCTTTTCGAAGATGAGAAAACATAGCTTACCTCACGAACTGGACTTGAAGTAACGAAACGGGACTGCCTCGGCGCCGCTGCACTACTTAAATTCAATCAACTCTTTTTCCTTTTTAAACAATTACTATCTCCAAAAGTAGGCACAGATAAAAAAGTCGTTCAGCCAGCGGCGAACAACTGCGGCTCGGACAATGGCGACAGAGTAAAAAGAAAGAAAAAATACGTCGACCTGGATACTCTGTGGCTCTGTGTTGCCTCGATACACCGCTGGCTACTGGCAAGCTTTGTTTAAAACGAAAGGAGTTTTGTTGGAATAATACTGATCCTTCTTTATTTAAATTCGATAGGCGATATGCATCTCTTTTTAAAAGAAGGTGTAGCCTCTATGGTCAAACCGCTGGTTTTAGATCTAGAACGCATTCGATTCTCAGTATGGAGTACTCAGTACATATTGTATTATTATTAGGGGAGAAATGCGAATACGAAATAATAGTAAATCTGTTTCATACAGATTTACTTAATGCAATTAATTATCTTTAATAAAAATATTTTGTTTTATAATTTTTACACTGCCCCAAAAGTAACAACTATAAATTAAACCGTTATCTCATCCTATTCTATTTTTGAAATGTTTAATTTAGAGCACATGATTAGAGTATAAAAAGTCTACTACTGTCTACCAACCTTCTCAATAAATAATACCGTTACTCTACTATTTTATGTGTCCGGCAATTTGTTGTCGTTGGTGAGAGAATTTGGCGGGAAATGTGTTCCAATTTATGGTCAGGCTTCTTGGCGGGAAAGTGAAAAGTTATGTCTGCGGTTTTGTTTTATTTTCTAAAATTTGTGTTATGTCGAATATTAATGTGAAATAATGGTGGATTATTAACCGTTAAGTGTTCGTGAGTGTGCATGAGTGTTGGCAAATGAAACAAAACAGTGCAACGTCACTTTTCAAATTCTCTCAAGAAGTCCGCCCGAGGACTTAGCAAACTACTTACTCGAGGGGTTGGGGGGGTATATCATTTCTCACTTCACATTTCTATTATCATTCATCATCATCATACAGGAAAGAAATATTGCTTATTTATGTATTACTTGTAAGAAAAATTACTTGGACACTGGCTAAATGTGCTAATCGCACGAAGCCATCAACTAAAAAAAAATCAAATTATGGTCAGTTCATAGGTATTTGTTAAAAGCTCTTGAAAAAACCCTGACCTGAACCTGGGTATATTAAATACCTCTCATATTTGTTATTGATGCAATGATTTTTCAAAAAAATTCCTTATACAGAGTTTTTAAAAGTAGGATGCGATTGACTGTCAAAATTTCATTAAGGGTTCATTCACGATATAGAATGAAAGTGTAGTTAAGTTAAAAAGGTTTGTATAACCTTATTTTTTTTTACCTTTTGCAACACAAATAACATGGCTTATTTACTCTCAGTAAATTCTCGTAAGCTAACTTTTTAAAGTATTTAAACAGTCGTGTGACTCCACCAGCAGAATGCAGTCGAGATGGAATATAAACACGACGATGGTGAGATACTCCTTTCTTAAAGAAATAAAATTTATGCTCGAATCTAACTTAGAACTCAAAAGTGATTCTAAATTAAGTACTGTATAGATAACTAGTTGTGAGTTTAAACCGCGTATCGGCAAATGTAGTGTAGGACGCTCTCAAACTAGGTGGAGCGACGATCTCCGCAAGGTGGCTGGCAAGAGCTGATGTAGGCAGATGATGATGTTTATGACGATGTAATTGGCCACTAAGTACGACTAGTTATATCAATAAACTAGCGGCCGCCCGCAGTTTCACCCGCGTGGTTCCCGTTCCCGTGGGAATATCGGGATAAAAAGTATCCTATGTGTTAATCCAGGTTCTGTATGCCGAATTTCATCCAGATCCATCCATCAGTTGCAGCGTGAAGAAGCAACAAATATACACACATACGCACAAACTTTCGCAGTTATAATATTAGTGTTATATAATGTGATTCCTTAGTACAGTCAAGGGCATAAATATATATACGTTCCCAAGGCGTCAAAAATATCTGTACAGTTGATTAGCCAGAAATATCTGTACGGTAATCCGGTCAAAAATATGTGATCATTTTATTAGTCAAAAAGATCTAGACATTTACATGGCCATAAATAAATGTATAGTGTCAGTCAAATATATGTAGGCAAATAGGAAGCCATAATAGTAGTTTATGTAACTGTCATATAATGAAGGGTATTAAAACACGAGTGTGAGTTTATGAAACGAGCGCAGCGAGTTTCATAATAGTAACGAGTGTTTTAATACCTGTGTTATATGCAGTTGCATACACTACTTTATCTTCACTAATGCAATTAGTCAAACAACAAGAGTAAAAGCTGACAATAGTTTATTTATAATAATTGTTCAAACTTTGGATGGTACAATTTTGAAAGTTAATGTTAATTACCAACCAAACCAATCCATCCACCATCCAATAACCAATGAGAGCGCAGCTGCGCGCGCAGGGCCAATCAGGAGCGAGCGCGCGCTGTTCTTTTTTTATTCAATTGGCACAAGATCTTACCAAAGAGTTTTGTGTATGTAAGTTTAGTAGTTTCGACGAAGTTTTCACGTATAACCCAACTGTTTTCAAAAGCCAGCCTAATATCAAAATTTTATACAACTTGTATGAGGATTTTGACATAAGGCTCGCCAGGTTAATTGGTCGCGTTTTATTGATGTTATAATGAGATTTTACGATATCGATGTGGATATTATACCATCATGTGAAATTGCTTAAATTGAGTGTTTTGTTGTCTGTGCTATAACAGTAGTAATTATAAGTCAAGTATTGGAAACATAAGTAGAATGTTACAACATTAGTGTAGATAAATATTTATACACGCAACTCTCACATACATAAGAACAAAACCCAAGCCAAAAATATCTATACTGTCACGGGCATTAATATCTATACATGCAACTCTCACATACATAAGAACAAAACCCAAGCCAAAAATATCTATACAATCAAGGGCATTAATATGTATACACGGACCTTATTGCCAGTGGTATAAAGGTGTATAGATATATTTGACGTCTTGGGGACTATTTATGCCCTTACTGTACACATAATTCGAATTATCATTCACATTAAAACTATTTTTAAGAGGTTTATATCAGCACTTCTGTATAAATACTGGCCACTTACTCGTACCTACTTAATGATAATAATGTATTCGAATGTCAAGTTTGCCATTGATACGCGTCAATTTGATTTTATAAAATATTATTTCTAGACCTGCATATTTTTTTCACGGACGCTGTATTGAAATAATTATTATATACCTACACTATGTCACACCGGCAGTTAAGAACAAATCTAATGGTACTTCATAGGTTAAAATCCGTCCAGCCGTATAGGCTACGGAGGGTGTCAACAAAACAGACATACATACATACATACGCTTTGAAAACATAACCCTTCTTTTCTTCGGACAGTCGGGTAAAAAGATAACATTTTGTGCTTCTGGAGGCACAATTCATAACAAAGTGGCTCTTATGAGCTAAGAAATACTAGCTCATAAAATTAAAAAGTGATCTTTTATATTATGCAATAAAAATCTAAGTGTGTTAACCACGTGTGTAATTTTACGAAATCAGATAAATTAGCGAAATCGAAAGAACTTTATTATTATAACCTACGTCTAGTATTAATATGTTACAAACAAAATTCAGCATCGTACAAGCGGTAACGTAATATTTACGAGAAAAGCCACATGAAAATCTTGTGTGGTATATGGCTGTGAAGCAGAATCTAAAATAATAGAGTGAAAGGTAAAACAAATGACACGTCAATGACGTCACGATCAAAATGAAAAGGACAAAGCGATCATGACAGAACGGTACTCTTTTCGGTGATTGTCATAATTCAAAATTAGAAAACTTGTTTGTTTAGATATTTTTGACTGATGTATAGATATTTTTGACTGTATAGATATTATTGCCCTCGACTGTATAGATATTTTTGGCTTGGGTTTTGTTCTTATGTATGTGAGAGTTGCGTGTATAGATATTTATGGCTTCCTATTTGCCTACATATATTTGACTGACACTATACATTTATTTATGGCCATGTAAATGTCTAGATCTTTTTGACTAATAAAATGATCACATATTTTTGACCGGATTACCGTACAGATATTTCTGGCTAATCAACTGTATAGATATTCTTGACGCCTTGGGAACGTATATATATTTATGCCCTTGACTGTACATACAAATGACACGCAAGCAAAATGTTTTTTGTTTTAATTCTTTATATATTTTTTATGTTTGCGATCTATGGTCTGTTCTCAATCGATGTTTGAATTGTATAATTCTATGGTTTAACGTAAACACCATTCATAGGAGTTTGTTTATCGCATGTAACATAAACTGACGTCTGTTTGTACAGTTTATCTACTTGCGGGTAGAGAACTTCAAATACCTTGTCATAAATACTATTTTCCTTTGGCAAGTCGTAAGGTAAGTTTGTTTTACAGAATATTGTGTTTCTACTGAAAAAACTTAGGTTATATCGTACGTCTGTTGTAATAAAGGCTATTTTGCGGTGTTACTGTTATTTTATGCGAGTGGAAAAACGCGTTGAGAGTTTTATTTTTATTTTTATCGACTACCTTCAATGAGATGCGGTTAACACGAAACGGATGAATGAGATGAGAAACTCCTTGGAAATTCTTACACACATTTTTTTTCATAAACAAAGAACGGTTAATCTATCTTGTCTTTGGTTTGACTGTAAGAATTTTTTTTTATGGCAATTTAGTTTAAAGAAAGGAAGCGACCGGAAACTTTAAAAGGATCAGATAAGTTAATTACATTTATGATTTTTTATATTGTGAAACAAGGTCGTCATTGAAGTAATAATATTTGAATTAATGAGCTGCTTTCATTATTTCTTTTATCCTGAGATTACAGATACTGCAACAAAAATTACACTTACATAAAATAATGATTGATTCGGTGCATAAATGTAGAACTGAGAGAGAATTGAGAATCTCCTCCTTTTTTTGAAGTTGCTTAAGAAGTGCCGTTTTGCCGCCTCTGTGGTCTTGTGGTTAAGGCCACTTAACACCAGTCTTAGACCCAGAGGTCGCCGGGTTCGATTTCCAGCGGGGAGTACATGTTTGTGCACTCGTGTGTTGATAAGTGCTTAACCGTAAGTTATAAAGAAAAGACAAATTTGAGCACCCTCAGCCGTCACATTTTCGTAACAACTCAAGACCCATTGTCACACTGACCCGCGAGGGCGGAACCACTTGTCCAAAAACGCGTAAACATGTGGCACTTTCGCAAGTGTCAGAAAGCACCTTTCCAAAGTTATCACAACAATATAGGTGTGGAAAGGAGGTGGCGGGGGTACAGGGGGCGGGGAAGAGGGTCACGGCCGTGGGATTAAAAATGCAAAGCTCCAGCCCTCGCGGGTAGGGCTGGCAGGTTTGCCCTTAACGGATTCTATCGATGTATGAAGACTAGACGGCAATATTTTTACTTTTGTTGATTTATTTTTGTTTTTGAATGAAACTATCATTGCAACGTCTGCGTCACTGTTCAATTTATCTGAAGAAGACGCGTGTTAGGTCTCAGTAAAGTCCTACATCTTGACTGATACTCAATGGTTTTACTGGGACTGTCATAACATTTCTAACATCACTAATTATTATTTACTATTAAAAGAAAATGTTGTATTACATTTTAATAACTTTGACACTGGCTAAAAACTTAATCGCACGAAGCCTCTAATTTCGGAAAATCAGCGGGAGTTATCATTTGACAGTTGGCACCCTTGACAGGGCGGCCATTTTGTCAGAATCATCGCGTTCGCGGCCAACTGTTGAATAGGGATCCGATTGAAGCCCTCCATCGTCGCCGGTCGGGCTTATTAATTATTATTCATGGAGTTAATTTATGGTAAACCTTGTATCAGTAATGTAGGTGCCTATTCAGATTATAATTAACTTGTACTCAGTAGGTGATTATTGGGCATTCTACTTCACTTTTTCTTAATCGTTCGCTCACTCCGTTCGCTCACTGGAAAAAGCGAAGTAGAATGTCCAATAATCGCGCGATTGAAAAATCAACGCCACTCGTGTTTTGGACAATAATCGTTGAGAAAAATTAAAAATTAGTTTACTAAAAATGCTACTCACTGATTAGAATCAGGACGTTCACTTGACTTCACATTACGCATAAGGTAACACCAAAATATTATAATAAGAAATGTCTTTTACTTTAAGGTGCGTATCTGATGAGGTATGTGCTGTTGAACAAAAATCAATAGTCATTCAGAAATGAAACCTTCACAATGCAGATTACAGATTAACCAGATACAATAAATTATTTTATATGTTTAAAGGTACTTAAAACCATTGAGCTATACTTAAAACATATTAAAATAATTTTTATGTTATGTGGTAGATTGCTCAAGATTATTTCCAGCCAGATTGGTCGTACCATCGTCATAAGTCATAAGTTATTTTAGGTACCGGGAAATGAAATCTTCACATGGTTTTAAAATTATTTTTAAAACATGTGGCTGATTGCTCAAGACTCTTTCCAGCCAGTTTGGTCGTACCACGTATTAAGATTTTTTAAATATAGGTACCTGGAAACGAAATCTTCACATGGTTTTAAAATGATTTTTAAAACATGTGGCTGATTGCTCAAGACTCTTTCCAGCCAGTTTGGTCGTACCACGTATTAAGATTTTTTTAAATATAGGTACCTGGAAATGAAATCTTCACATGGTTTTAAAATGATTTTTAAAACATGTGGCTGATTGCTCAAGATTCTTTCCAGCCAGTTTGGTCGTACCATCGTATTAAGATTTTTTAAATATAGGTACCTGGAAACGAAATCTTCACATGGTTTTAAAATGATTTTTAAAACATGTGGCTGATTGCTCAAGACTCTTTCCAGCCAGTTTGGTCGTACCACGTATTAAGATTTTTTAAATATAGGTACCTGGAAACGAAATCTTCACAAGGTTTTAAAATGATTTTTAAAACATGTGGCTGATTGCTCAAGATTCTTTCCAGCCAGTTTGGTCGTACCATCGTATTAAGATTTTCTAAATATAGGTACCTGGAAACGAAATCTTCACATGCTTTTAAAATGTTTTTTAAAACATGTGGCTGATTGCTCAAGACTCTTTCCAGCCAGTTTGGTCGTACCACGTATTAAGATTTTTTAAATATAGGTACCTGGAAACGAAATCTTCACATGGTTTTAAAATGATTTTTAAAACATGTGGCTGATTGCTCAAGACTCTTTCCAGCCAGTTTGGTCGTACCACGTATTAAGATTTTTTAAATATAGGTACCTGGAAACGAAATCTTCACAAGGTTTTAAAATGATTTTTAAAACATGTGGCTGATTGCTCAAGATTCTTTCCAGCCAGTTTGGTCGTACCATCGTATTAAGATTTTCTAAATATAGGTACCTGGAAACGAAATCTTCACATGCTTTTAAAATGTTTTTTAAAACATGTGGCTGATTGCTCAAGACTCTTTCCAGCCAGTTTGAACGTACCACGTATTAAGATTTTTTAAATATAGGTACCTGGAAACGAAATCTTCACAAGGTTTTAAAATGATTTTTAAAACATGTGGCTGATTGCTCAAGATTCTTTCCAGCCAGTTTGGTCGTACCATCGTATTAAGATTTTCTAAATATAGGTACCTGGAAACGAAATCTTCACATGCTTTTAAAATGATTTTTAAAACATGTGGCTGATTGCTCAAGATTCTTTCCAGCCAGTTTGGTCGTACCACCGTATTAAGATTTTTTAAATATAGGTTCTAGGATCTACTTTACACATTTTCAAGGTCTTCGTCTATTGGATGCAAAGGTTTTTAACAACATGGAATTACAGCACAACTTAAACTGGATGGGGCTCCTGGTCTCCCAGGACTGGATCCCCGAATAAGTTAGTACTATGAATAACATTTGTCAAAGTAGTACCTCGACCCATAGGAAAACACTTGTGTATTTTGATTAGAATCAGTTGCCAATTGTCTTTATCGACTCCGATCTACTCAACACATTTTCAAGGTTTTCATAATAGATAAACACTTGTGTTTTTTGATCTAAGTCAATGCAGACAACTGTGCAGGGAATTATTAGTTACCTTATTTATATCAATCCTACCAACAACGACGTATGCAATCACTACACACATACACTCACACACGTTACCTACGAGTTCGACTACTTCCCATTTCAATGCTGACAAAAACAATTTTAATACGGGTTATTCCCAAACGCCTCCAATCTTTTGTTTGGAAAATATAAGAAGTTCAAACATTGATTCCTAGACTCCTCCAAAGACTATTATAAAAAATATTATTTAAATATTAGTATAGTAGCACGATAGCGCAGCGGCTAGCGCGTTCGGCTTGCGATCTTGTCCGCTAAGCAACTTTCGCAATGCTGAGTCGCTGGATGGGTGATCAAATTTAAAACATCTCGAGCTCCTCCGTGCTAAGGCGCGTTAAGCCGTTGGTCTCGGTTGTTGTCGTAAGATGATAGTCGCTAAAACCCATCAACCGCATTGGGCCAGCGTGGTGGGTTATGACCCATTATCCTCACGTGCTATTGTCCACGTGGGAGGTCTGTGCTCAGCAGTGGATCGTTTATAGGCTGATGTTGATGAAATATTAGTATAATTTTTTAGTTCTATTGTCCTCAGAGTAGCTAAAATTAGTATTTTCTGAAGTTGTCTGCGGAGTTTGAGATTAACCCGGTTACCATTTTTTTAATTACGGAGGAGAATGAAAATCGATTAACAAATTATTATATTCGTATTTTTTCTGTGGAGGACTTTGGGACAATTTCTTGGAGGAGAATGGGAATAACCCTTTAATATAAACAAAATTAAAAAGATAAAGCTAAGTTTATACTGTTTAATTGACAAACGCATTAAACATAAATTTTCATAATAACATAAACATCACGCCATATTCCCACAAGTGGGATAGACAGAGCAACAGGTAACAATTATGTCATGCTGAAGCCACGTTTAGCAACAAGTCATCAGATAGGATTTCCATAACAGTACCTTTTCATGGTTTAACTTATTAATGCAAATGTCTATTTTAATACGTACCCATTAAATATGGTTAGATTTATTTATTGTGGGAATAAGTCATCTTTTGTATTCATATACATAAACACAGAAGTTATAAAAATAGACTGCCTCACGGTAATCGAACCTGCGTCTCTCGATATCCGAGCGGTTAACTTTAAAGTTACCGAGACATTTGTCTAGTTTAGTACATCGAAAATAATTTTAGAGTGTGAGGAGCTCGATGGCGCAGTGGTGAACTCGATCAGCGATTGTGGTGGTTAAGCAACTCTCGTAAAGACCGATCATGAGATGGAATGTATTAATAAATTTCATGCTTAGTGAAAACAGTCCTAATGTTGCACATCCGGACAATCGCTGTCAGCGCTTTATCGAAAGGTTGCTGACCTTTTTTACACAGCAAATGTTAAAATATGTATGTTATACTTTACTTACGCTGCAACTTTTCACACTAATCGATAAACTATATAATTTGCTGAATATTAAAAAAACCAGAGGTTTTCAACATTGCTTCAATTTTGTAAATACTTCATTGCTACTAATAAAACCTACATATTTATTTATATTGCAATACTTGATTAAATACTTTTGCTTAAACGTAAACTCGTTAAAATATAACTCGTAAAATATAACTGGTAGTTAATGTAGTGGTTAGATACTTGACTATAACGCGAAAAAGGCTCAGTTCAAGTTGAATGCTAGTAGCAGCATTTTGTTTGATGAATGCAAGCATTTATGTGTATATCGTATACGTAACTGATTGTAGTACAGAAGGTCAAACTATCGGCTAAACCTGTCTTACTTAGAATTGATGTGTTTTATAAGACCAATAAGTATTAAGTACCTATGTATTAACCCGTCCCGCGCTGTAGGTATAATTAGCGGGCCACCTTGTGTACGACCGTGCGTTCACAGGGCGCGCGAGGACTTAAAGGTAAAAATAAAAAAAAAAGTATTTGGAATTAACAGTTTTTACATACGGTGTATGTAATCTTGAAATTAAAAACTAGCACTGGTAGTTTAGTTGTATACAAACAAATGAAAAAAATAAATTAAAAATAAATTAAAAAAAAGTTGATCACTCCTGCCTAGTAAAATAGCTTGTTAAACACTTTTCTCCAATAAATACCCGAAAAATGGTAGTCGTCGTATCAGTGCTTCCTAAGTCAGATTGACCACTAGTAGACACGCCAAGCCCAGTAGTTCGACCACTAGTCAGTGCTTCAGTACTCCGACGTCGCTCGCCCCGAGAATCATCCAGAAGATATACACCGAAATAATGTTCGTAAGTTTTGAATATTATTATTATTTTTTTATTAATATGTTGTGTCATGCATGGTCAGTCATCTGATGGGTGGTCGACCATTACCATCTCGAGTACCTATATGCTTCGGAAGGTATATCAAGCGGGTGATCCCAGCTGCATCTGCAACCGTTATCACCACCAAACCGCACTGGGTCTGCGTGGTGGGCTGTGGTCCGTTCTCTCTATGTGTAGAGAAGTCATTATAGAAGGTCTGTAGAGGAGCATTGACCTAGATCAGCAAATGTTATTATTAAATCATCCTAGCATTTACTATCATGTTGGGTCATGTCGAGTCATGTCAAATGTTAATATCGAGTCTCTAATATTTATTGTTATTTCAGGTCTGAAACCAAGCAAATTAAACGCTCTGCCAAGAAAAGCTGTGTGTCAACCAATTTGTTTGACTCGGACAACGAAAGCATAAGGTAATTTGCGTTGACTACTTTTAAAACTAAGTATTAAAAATGTGTCAACATATTGTATGTTTTCTTATTTGTATATCGGCGATATTAATAAGTAAAGTAATGTATGTTTTTTAATTACATTTCTTATCTTTCTAGCACTAAGAAAAAATGCCTGTACTCGTCGTCGTCGGTGCCTAAGACCTCAACGACGATTGCGAAAAAACAAGAAGCGTCCAGCTCCGCTTCAAACTGGCTAAATGATTCGGAGTCAGATGACGAAGTTTTGCCGCCACCACGCGAGACAAACCAGGTCAACGACAGCGTACTAACGCGACGTGTACCAGGCGGGGTAACGCGTCGGACTGCGAAGCTCAGCGGTGAACTGGTGGCGGAGCTGCGTCTCTACAACGCTGAGGAGGTGCACAGTCTCACCGGCTTTGAAAGGTGTGAAAAGGCAATAGTTTGGGTTCGACTACAAGGCGAAGCCGAGTCTCCTGAATTATTGACTATAAAAAAATTTGTTAAATTAGCCAAATCAAAATTTACTGAAGAGGGGGTATTCTTTAGTGATAAAAACAAAAAATAGTTACAGTCAGCTGGGTCCATTATAATTAGTTACACTCTCTTCGGAAAATTTTGACTTAAATGGTTTTACTTTTATATTGTGTGTTAGGTTTTAGATCATTTTATATGTAATATTACATTTTACTTAAAAACGACTTTAACCTCTTGTAAATTTTTTAACACAGTGAAAAAATCATAATGGTTAAAACTATATTTTGTTCAACTTGCAACTTATCCGTTAAAAATAATTCTTTCTCTGCTCATTTAAAAAGTATTTTACACAAGAATAATAGTTCTGTCGTTGAGAGCGAAGGTATCGAAAAAGTTCATAGCGCTTTTCGCGGTCGCATAGCGTCGTACCGGATTCGATGCGAGGACGTCATCGGTGACGATGAAGAACGTATGCGTGTGTTTACTCCTGCTGAGTTTTTAACGCAATTACGCTCCCGCGTAAAACTTTTGGTGCCGGGGATAAAGAATTGCACCACCCCATCTCTTCCCGTGGGTGTCGTAGAAGGCGACTTAGGGACCATTTCAGAGGATGGGCAGCAGCGTCTCTTTGTGATAATTCTAACCATACTGCGATCGCCAACCCGTCTGCCAAGCGTGGCGATTATGGCAAATTCCCCTCAATCTTGAGGGAGACCTTTGTCCAGTAGTGGACGTCTATTGGCTGAGATGATGAAAACTTTTACTCTTAGCCCGAATTGAGGCTTATGCAAACCTTAAAGTAAATTTTGAATTGTTTTGTGAATTTTTTCTGCATAAGGATGATTCACTTTCAATTAAATCTTTTGCTACTGAAAACACTATCTTACATCAAAGTTATAATTTTGATGAAATGTACAAAAACATTAGCCATAAAATTTGTAAAAAAGTTGAAGAATTTGAGGAAAAAGATAGTGGTTGGGCTTATTTACGAAGCTTGTATCTAGAAGTAAATATAAACAAATATAACCCGTTGAGAGCCTCGGGTTACTTACATTTACCTAGCGTCATAAAAAACAAACGTGCATGTATCAACATTAAAAATTCAGATGATTACTGCTTTTTGTGGTGTGTTATGGCAGCACTTTTTCCTGCAAAAAATAACGCACACCGAACGACAGCATATCCGCACTTTGAAAGTGTACTTAATGTCAAAAATATGACATTTCCAGTAGGGTTCGCGGATATAAGAATTTTTGAAAAGAATAATCCCGACATAAGTATTAATGTTTATGGCCTTAAAAATAACACTAAGGTTGTTGGACCTCTGTACAAATGTGAATTTCGAAAAGGACATCACGTCAACATGCTTTTTCTTGAAAATGGAAAACGCACACATTACTGTTTAATTAAAGATTTATCTAAATTACTTCGCAAGCAGTTAACTAAACATCATTCCAAAATATTTTTATGTGAGGATTGTATGATATTTTTTGACGACAATCTTAAACTCGAAGCTCACGTTTGCAGTGGTGTAGCAACAACGTTACCTAATCAGGGAACTCTAATACAATTTGAACATTATGAACGTATGCAAGACATGCCCTTCGTCTTATACGCAGACTTTGAATCTTTGTTAGAGCCAGTTGAATCAAATTCTGGAACAAGTTGCACAACGATTACGCAAAAGCATGTACCAGCTGCATTTGCTTACTATGTTGTATGCTCCTACGACAGCTCCCTTAATAAATATGTGTCTTATCGAGGACCTGACTGTGTGAAACATTTTTTTGATAACCTTCTATCTGATATTACTGTAATTTATAATATTTTACATTCATCGATCCCTATGTTCTTAACAGATGAAGATAGAACCAATTTTGTTCAAGCTAAAAATTGCTATCTTTGTAACAAAATATTATTTGACGACAAAGTAAAAGATCACTGCCATCTTACTGGGCGATATCGTGGTGCAGCTCATTCTTATTGTAATATTAAATATTGTTTGCCTAAGTTCGTTCCCATATTTTTTCATAATTTAGCTGGTTACGACAGTCATCTTTTCATACGACAGTTAGGAGAATTATCCGGTAGGATACAAGTGATTGCAAAAAATAAAGAAAATTACATATCGTTTACCAAATTTTTTCAAATCAATAACAAAGCTATTATGCCTGTTCGTTTTGTCGATTCTTTTAAATTTTTAGGCACAAGCCTAGAGAAGCTAGTTGCAAATTTAAATACAATTGATTTCAAACATCTGACATTTTTTTTTCCTTATCAGGAACATTTTAATTTACTTAGACGTAAAGGGGTTTATCCTTACGAATACGTCACTACTTGGAATTCTTATGATGAGGAAGAAATACCTCCTCTTAAATGTTTTTTTAGTAAATTGCATAATTGTAACATATCAAAAGCAGATTATGAACATGCAAAAAGAGTATGGCAAACCTTTGAATTACGGAGCCTTGGAGAATACACTGATTTATATCTTAAGTCAGATGTACTTTTACTAGCGGACGTCTTCGAAAGTTTTCGAAAAACTTGTAAGACGAATTATAAACTGGATCCTTCTTTTTACTTAACAGCACCTAGCCTGAGTTTTGACGCTATGCTATTAAAAACAGATGTTAAATTAGAATTAATAAATGACTTGGAAATATTAAGAATGATACAAAAAGGCATTCGCGGTGGTATATGTTTATGTTCTACAAGATATTCGAAAGCCAATAACAAGTATTTACAAACTTATGACCCCGCAAAAAGTGATAACTTCCTTGTTTATATTGATTGTAATAATCTTTATGGTTATGCTATGTGCGCTTATTTACCTCATTCAAATTTTAAGTTATTAAGTGAACTAGAAATTTCAAATATAGATTTTCAAAATATGCCTATTGACGGGGACATTGGTTATATACTCGAAGTAGACTTAGAATACCCTAATCATTTGCATAATTATCATAACGATTTTCCATTCTGTGCTCAAAAATTTGCTCCTCCAGGATCTAAAACTTCGAAATTGATACCAAATTTATACGATAAGTTTTTTTATGTCATTCATTTTTCCTACCTGAAAACATGCCTAAAACATGGTTTATTATTAAAAAAAATACACAGAGTAATTCAATTCAATCAGAGTCCATACCTAAAACAGTATATTGATATGAACACTGAGTTACGGAAAAAGGCAAAATCTATATTTGAACAGGATTTCTTCAAACTTTTAAACAATAGTATATTTGGTAAGACATTAGAAGATACTGAGAAAAGGGTTAGCGTGAAGTTGGTTAATAAGTGGAATGATGAAAAAAATATAACAAAGAAAAGTTTCGGTGCTGAGCAACTAATAGCTCGACCAAATTTCCATAGTGCTACAATTTTTACAGAAAATTTTATAGCTGTTCAAATGAAACCTGAGACAGTTACTTTAGATAAACCCATATACATTGGCTTTTCTGTATTAGAAATATCCAAAAGTCACATGTTTGATTTTCATTACTCTATTATGAAACCTTTTTATGGGGAAAAATTAAAGCTTTGTTATACGGATACTGACAGTTTTCTTTATTCAATAGAAAGCAAAGATTTTTATACAGATTTAAAGTTGAATTTCCTTAGATATTTCGATACTAGTAATTATCCATTAAATAACTGTTTCGGTATACCAAGTCTTAACAAAAAAGTCCCGGGTCTCTTCAAAGATGAACTAGGTGGAAATTTGATTTCTGAGTTTGTTGGTTTAAGATCAAAATTATACTGTATAAAAACAGTACAAGAGGAATTAAAAAAGGCTAAAGGTATACAGAAACAGGTTTTAAAAAATGTGCATTTCGAAGATTACTATAATGTATTAGACAAAAATACTTTTTTAAGAAAGAAAAACATTATTTTTAAATCTTTAAAGCATGAAATATTTACCCAAGAACAGAACAAGATAGCTTTGTCAGGTAATGACGACAAACGCGTAATATTAAAAAATAAAATATCTACTATGTCTTGGGGTCACTGGGATTATATATTTTAACAACGATTGTTTTCACTGTGTTTTTAAATCTTATTATACTTAGAGCTTGAGAAATAAAAAAATGTATTATTATTTATTATCATTACTAAGATTCATTGTTTGAATTAAAAATAATATGAACTTGTTATAAAGTATTGTAACCCGTATTTCAATATACTTAAGTACTTAGATATAATCAATATTTTGATTAAAAAATGATAATTAATTATGTAGTTGCTTTTGCTCAGATTCATTGTTTGAATAGGAAATGTAACTAATATTATGAAATGTAATGTAAATTTACTGTACCTACCCAGCTGTTTTAATATACCTAATAAAATATAAAAGTAACAAACTAACTTGCATTTTTATTTAATTTAGTATATACATTATTATAATAAAACATTGACGGTAAATAAGTAAGAAAATTCTAACGCAAACAAGTTTGAACAAGTTAGTTTCAGAGTAGGTTGTGTAATACAACTCTTCTGACTATAAGGTAATATGAAACCTATTTAATACAAATCAGGTCACGTTATTGCTAAGTTAATCATTTTTTATTAATATCAATAATGTTTTTTTATTTTGCTAAATTGCAAATTACATGTTGTTGCAAAATCTTATAATTTTCGAGTAAGCAACCTACATTGTACCTACATACAAGTGTTGCTGTGTCATCATATACCTACATTAATATAAATGGGTTTCAAATTAGTTTTAATTTCAATTATCAAAGTGTAGGCGTCAGTAGTCCAGCTAGATAATATCAACATGGTAAGTAGTTTAGATAGTTTTATACGATTATAAAATAATTTTATTCTTACTGTGATTGTGTCGCTATTTGGTGAAAAGTGGACTATGTTAGTCTCTGACTAACCCTTCGAGGATAATTGTTGTGGTTATATGTATGTAATTAATTATTTTATTTTATTTCATTTTTTAGAATACTCAAGAGAACTCGTTGTCGTTCAGCATCAACAAGGAGGTCGTGCAATCGACATCTCCGACTTTTGAACAGAACGCTCAAGATATGCTCGAGGGATTTACAGAGGAGTATCCGAATTGGAGAGCAGATGAATTGCGATGCGATTCCCCGCTGTATAACAAGGTGATGAGAAATATCACAAAGAAGAGACCTCAAAAAAGAAGTTATCTGAAGCAACATCATTCTTACGTGATGAAAAGTTCGCTGATTCAAGGTCGTCGATTAATAAAGATTGAAGTGTTAGACTTGGAAAAAAATCATACTGATCCATTATTATGTGCGCAGTATGTGGTAACAGAGCATATTGACCCCATAATGGATCAAACAGAGGCTACCATTAGCAATATATCAAAAAAAGTTTGTGGATATAGTTATAGTTTTTAAGAAATTTTCAAATAAATATAATTTAATTGAATACTAAGATCGTTTCATTCAACCCTTTTTCCTTTAGTAAATAAAACAAAAAAATACTTAGACACATTTTATTGAGGAAGATACTGTATTACATTAATAAATCAAGTAACATTTAAAGTGTACCACTTTTTTAGACACAGAACATTTTTTAAAGCACACATTTTTTTATGATATTCACAATTAAATTTATTTACATCTACATGGTAATCACTATATAATTTTAAAAAGTTAGGACAACCTTTTTCTTCTAACTCCATTATTTCGCAATCTTGACATAGCTCGCGAACCCACATTCCTTTTTCCAATCCCTTTACTAATACCTTCTTACTGCTTAAATAAGGAACTATTATTCGTCTAAATTCGCGGTAATCAATGAATCCCTCGCTCCATTTGAGCCCGCGATTCCTTTCTAACCAACGGACTTGCTTCTTTTCTTCATCTGTTAGATTTTTAAAAGCATATGGTGGCTTAATTAAGAACGTCTGCGTATGATTTTTAGTTGCTATTGATAACTCTTTTACAATAAAATTATTTTTCAAATCCTTAAATCCTTGCATATCCACTATAATAGTTTCGTTATTCATGATAGCTTTTTCACAATGCTACTCAGCGGTTTGTATTCAAATATGCAATCGTTCAGTATAAGACAATATGCGGCGGTCTGATCAGGTATCTCTTGATCTGTTTCGATTTCTACTCTTACATCGATTGATCCCTTTAACATTTCTTGTTGGCGAGAACAGTCAATAACAAATAAAGGAGCAATATCTTTAAAATCTTTTAAACTCAACAACGGTTCTGATCGACGTCCGTGATAATACTGTTGAAACCTTGCGTACTGTTCGTATATTAATAGAAACTTGTTGTCAGAGAAATTGATGTTAAGTCCTTCGTAGGGGTAATATGATGAATTTAAAAACACTCTTACGTCACGAACATTGCAATGGTCGAACTCCGCCATTGACATTCCAGCATTATGTTTTCGGTTTGTTTGTAAGGCAATAATAACAAATCGAGGTTTCTCTGTTTGCGATGAAGTTTTAATAGACCAAGTATGCTTACGTGTTTTGGGTAGTAACGGATATTCATACAAGTCCCAATTACGAAAGGCCAGTGTGATGGCCCGATCTTTTTCTAAATGTTTTAATAAATTAATTCTCTCTCGATCTGACACTTTAATATGCGGAACACGCCAAACGATTTTATCTATAGCTATATTTTCCACAATTTGTTCTTTGCTCAATTTTAATGCATTGACATTTGTGTTGCTTCTCAACAGTACTAACTCATGTTTACAGTTTATTAAAACTTTTTCATAATCTTCTGCAAATCCCAATATTTTATTTAATGGTATTGAGACAGAAAAAACTCCGCTTGTAACATTGGTTATTCCTGCAGGAGACCAACCCCAAACTTTTGCACTTTTGGATTCATTTTCATTCAGCGACAAATAAGACTTCATTGTCGTCGTGATACCTGCATTTTTTATTTTATCTATTTCTATTCCATTTAACTCATATCGAATATCTTGAAATAGAAATAACATTGGATTGTTTACAAAATGCATACTTGTTACCTTTTCTTTAGTGGTACTGTTATATACATCAGCTTTACCTTCAATATACAAAGTGCTGCGTGACGGCAACACATACAAATCTTGCTGATTGATTGGTATTCTTATTTCATCATTATTGTTGAAACTTGTTACATAAGGCTTATACGAATGATATTCAAAACTCTCGATACTGTTGTCGTATGATGTCGGCTGAGATATATTTAATATATTCATTTTAACAAGCCTACTAGCTTTAGGAAATCTTTATTATTTTTAGTAAGTTTCTTTTTTAATAAAAGCGGTGTTCTTTTATTAAATGCACCTTTGGAACTGACTTGAACACCTGATGGGGTAGGGTTTTTATTGAAATTTATCATTTTTTTCTAAAGTGCAAGTATAGTTGTACTTCTTCACCTCGTAAATTGATTTGCTTATTATGACCGTCTAGTAATCTAATATTAATCGCACTGATTGAATTTTGGTTGACTGGAAAATATATTAAGTTTTTGGGTATCTCAATAACTCGATAGCCTGGTGGCACGTTAGGTACAAATTCGTAAATTATATGGCTTGCTTTTCCATTCACGAATGATCCTCCAACTACGTCACATTCGATGCGCACGATAGTTGTAGATAAAATGCTGACTGGATACCGAGATTCGCAACTTATATTAGCCTTTATTGTTTCCCTAGCAAAACCTAAAATTTTACCGATGGAATTACTTTTCTCAAAGTGAACATCTTCTGAACAGAATATTTTGGTTTTGAGTGTATTGTTATTACAACTCAATTTTAATGCAGTATTCTTGACATTGCCTTTTAAAAAATCACAAATGTCTTGAAGTTCATATGATCCTTCTGGAATTTCAATGACCTCATTATTACCATAGTAAAACTTATTATTTCTTTCGTCTATATTAGGAATAGAATTAAATGTAGAAAAGTACAGAAGTCCACACTCATATTCTCCACGTAATTCTAAAGTAGGTGAGTAGTTTGTTACGAGGGAGGCTCCCTGCCCAGTTATGGATACAGTGAAAGACATAATTATACTGTCAAGTTATTTTAATTTTAACCTTTATATAAATGATTTTTCCAATACTTACTTAAAAATAATAAACAAAGATGACCGCAGTTCGTAGTGCCAAAAGTTTGATACTGTTTGTAATTATAATTTATGTGTATATCTTTCAAATACTTTATTAATTCTAACGGAGGTTTTAAGTTACCAAAACTGTTAAAATATTCACAGTATTCATTTTGCTTGACATAGGCTACCCAGTGAGTTCCCGGATTTCTGGAACTATCTAAATTTAGAATAGCACATTCAATTTTTCTTGGTTTTGATGGTAACGTATCTCGCATAAAAACGCCACGAAAATATGGAATATGAACTGA
The DNA here is from genome assembly GCA_963082485.1 of Eudonia mercurella. Lineage (NCBI taxonomy): Eukaryota > Metazoa > Arthropoda > Insecta > Lepidoptera > Crambidae > Eudonia > Eudonia mercurella. Next base: position 7,231,467 of record OY720049.1, on the reverse strand, counting down.
GTGCTTTAATATATCTAGATTAGTAAGTGCTCGTTTGGGTAACCGTTTAATTAGTTTTTTGGAGGTTGTAAGTACAAGCCCGCTCCTTTTTTGTGAGACTTCAAATACAATCCTTTCCCAAGTGCAACGGCTTCCATCATCTTGTTATGACGTTCAGATTCTTGAAGATTTTTTTGAGCAACCTTGTAATCGTTAACAGCCTTTGTTATACCTGCAGCACCTCCAGCGAGTGAACCAAGAGCTGATAAACCAGCAAAGATTGGTATGAGGGGTAACAACCCACCAGTTTTCGGAACAGGAATGCAGCGTGGGAAGCGTATTCCTTTTATATTAGAAAACACTTTTTTTGCAGCTGCATGCGCATATTTTATAGTCGTGCGGTTGTCATTACATTTTAATTTTTTCATTTGCTTTTGAATTTTTTTAACACCTTTCATGAATGACCGTACTCCTGCTCCGGCTTTAAGCTTTGTTTTCATTGCATTTTTTACTATCCATGATGCAATCTTTTCTCCTTTCCCAGCATCTTTCGATTTCAATCTTTTCTTTGCCATATTTAAAAGTTCTAAATCGGCGTTATGTCTAACGTTCCAATCTTTATTATTGTAAGCGATATCGTGGTACATGCAAGCTTCATCCAATTTATTTATACCTCGTTCGCCCCTGAGTAATCTTCTCTTAAGTTTTGTGCCTGGACCACAAAATTGATATCCAGGTAAATGTAACTCAAACGGAATGTTATTTATTAAGTTGTTAATAATACCACTTCCTTCCGTCATCGATGATTATAAAGTGAGCGTATAAATAATAATGCTTAGTTTATATTAAAACACCAATGAATTTTTATCAACCCAACTGTTTTCACCATCACTGAGACCTAACCATTTGACAAAGAGTTTGTTTCCTTTTCTTTTTAAAACCTTTTCGATAAGATAAATATCTGGAAATTTGGTTCTCTGTAATTCATGCTCGTAAAAAGATCCTAAAATTCTCTGTTTATGTTTGTCTTCCAAGTGATAAGTAACTGGGTTTGTATGATTGACTTTAATAACATAAAATATTTCTGTTGACCAGTTTGGAGTATAACCTTTGTAGAAATCCCCTTTGTATTTACTTATCCGGACTTGATCCCCAAGATGGAACTTAAATTTTTGATGTTTTCTGGTAATTTGTGATTTAATAATGTTAGACCTAACAATCAACTGGTTTTCTTTGCTAACATCAATAGGCCTAAGTTTTGTTACACGGTGAATAGTATTATTGTAGCATAGTACAACGTCTTCCAAATTTTTTTGTATCCATTGATATTTACCGCAGATGCTAAATAATTTGTAAAGATGACTTTTTAGAGTTCTTATTACTCTTTCAACAATTGCAGCTTTTTTTACAGAGTAAGTGGAGTAATGATTTATGTTATATTTTATCGTCAATTGTTTAAAATTTTCATTGTAAAATTCTTTGCCTAAATCTGTTTGTAAATATTTGGGCTTTCGAGATGAAGTGGTTAATATATTTTGCATTGCATTTGTAACGCAACTTTTATTCTTTGACTTCAAAGGATTAACCCACACATATTTTGATAAAGTATCAATTACGACTAAAACATATTTATATCCTTTATTAAACTGTGAGTACTTTTGAAAATCCATAAGGTCTGCTTGCCATAAATCATCTATTCTTTTTATAATTGTACTTCGACGTGGAAAATTTCTTCTCGCCGCTCTGTGAAGTTCGTCTACAATTTCTTTCTTACTCATTTTTGTTTGGCTTGAATCATACGGTCTATTTCTATTTTTGAGTAAAACATAGAAGATAAACGGTCTGTTCTCGCTGATTCCAAGTTCTTTAAATAAATTAATACACGACTATTTACTTGGCTTATTTCGTTTCTCAGCTCTTGAACTGTTTTATCCAAATATGCTTTATTTACAGCTTCATCGTCCTTGTCTGGAGACGACAAGCCTTTTAGTTTGGATGATTTTAAATCGTATTCTCCCGTTTCAGACTTCTGTAACGTATCGTTATAGATATCAATATGTTCAGATAATCGTAAACGTTTATGAACGTGATGACCGAATTTATCTATATTCATTGCGGTCCCGATGCTTTGTTTACTGTAAGTATACTGCACAAATTTCCCGAAGCTATTTGTTTTTATTCTTTGTTTATGATACCGGCTTCGTGAAGTTCCTCGATGATTGCAATAATTTCATTATCTAACCCAGTGTTACCAGCATCTCGTGATGCGAACAGTAATTGCAGTCGTTTTACTAACTCGTTAGGATCATCCCAGTAAACTAAATCTGTATTTCTTTTTACTTTTTTTACAAGTTCAATACCTTTTCCTCGAGGAATACTCACTGTACTAGTGGTTGGTTTTCTAGAGATTTTGAATAATGGCTTTATAATATTCATGTATTTAAATCCCTTGTTGCTATTTATTGGTTTAGATGGATCATAATTACGTCTGTGTGCATTAGTATCGATAAGTAGTAGTTTATAGTTTTCAAGGTCGTTATCTGTGATATCATCTAGATTTGGTTTCTTTTTATACAATAGTTCTTTTAAACCGAGAGTTTTTCTCAAATTATGATTTCCAATTATTAGAGTGGTGCCGTCATCATAAACGCGACTTTTTCCAAGCATAAGTTTTCCTTGTTCATTTCTTATTCCAAAAGGTATAGCACTAAATACTTCAGATGATGTAGACCATGATAAAGATTGACTTTTAACGTTTGGCGATGATTGTAGCGATTTGAACGAACCTTCACTCACATCATGGTCTTGAGTAGGTGATACAGTAAGGGTTTTGTCGGTTGTTCGGAATTGTTCATGATTTTCTTCCTCATCTTCGCTACTTAGTTCGTTAAATTCTTCAATAGACGAATACGACGCTTCGCTTTCATTATTCTTTATTTTTTTAAATACGGGGTTATAAACAGTCTCTTTGTCATGGTGCTTTTCATCATTTTTATTTGCTATCATATTAAGAGGGTCAACTATGGGTTTAAATATTGTTTCTAACGTATTATTTCTTGTATTTTTTGCATCCTTTATCATGTCAAACTTTCTTTTAACAGCTGATGCTGATTTAATGATTTGTCTCTTTAGATCTCTTTCCATTTTATTGGGTTTCCTTTCACCTCCAAATCTCATGTGGAAATGATTTATAAATATTATAACATCCGTATATGTAATTATTAATCTACGACTATAAATGTATCAAACGTCATTCTATAGCATCCTTTATTTCGCTCACAATCCTTATTTATGACAATATAATTGTATGGTGTTTTCCAAACAGTTGAACACATTTCACGGAATTGAAGCCATGACATATCAGACCCTACATGCTCATCATAAACATGTTTTAAATTTACGTCGTCTTGTTTAAACAATATAATCATGTTAGAATTGTCTCTTACGAGTTGTTTAGGTATTTTGGTGTAAGTTTGATTGATATAAAAACAATCAATATTCCTATGACGCCCCATAGCAAAATAGTTACGGATGTTGTTTTGATTTTCACAAGCAACATCATCGAAAATAATAATGGAATCCGGTGACGCTTCGTGAGGGTTCAATATTTCGCTATTATGATTATATTTGTGAAATGATGTACCTGGAACCAATTCTAAAACTTTTTCGAGATAAATGTATTTAGGTTGATACAAAGATTTTGAATACACGTACAGGTTTCGAAATCGTGGACCATCTTTATGTAATAATAAACTTATTACTATGTTGGTTTTCCCGCAATTAGATGGACCGCAAACAATACAACGAATTGTATTTGGCAATAACTTTCCATGTCGACTTGCCCCTGTCAATGAAGTTGGACAAATACATTCCAATTTTAACGATTCTTTTTGTTTTAAGAATTTCATTATATTTTATGATTAAAAATTAAATTTGACTGCAGTGTTAAAAGGATTTTTCAGAAATGACTACATAAAATGGTTGCTACGCTTAAATAACGGAAAAGCTAATAATCCATATCGATTATTGGGCGTTCTAATTCACTTTTTCGAGAGAGCGAACGAAGTGAGCGAACGATTAAGAAAAAGTGAAGTAGAATGCCCAATAATCACCTACTGTACTCAATTTAATGTACCTAATATATTGTTTCCTGATTTTTATACAAGCTTTTTTACAGGAGGTGGTCGGGTTGAATGCGTAAAATAACGGTTTAATCTCCATAGCTCTTTAGACTACTGGAAGCATGTCTAGCACAAGCATATTAGCTGTCTAGATGGATTAATAGGACTGTTTATATCTTTTCCATAGCAAATTAATAACAACTAATGGTCGCCCAGTGGTCGAAATTCGACTTGAACTGTAACTTAAACTTGAACTAGGCGAAATCTCACACTCGCATCTCACATCTCGCCATTACATTTCTAAATGTGTTTGTAAGATATAAATATTATAAATTTTACGTTTTATAACTTTTTTCCATATAAACTTTAACTATAGCAAGTCCTCCATGCGCGAAATTTGCTTACAAATTGTCACGAACTTTTCGCTTCACGTATTAATATATAAGGTCACTTTTTATCAACTGCAAATATTTTATCAAAACATCTAATTATATCAGAGATATAAGGCCCCATTTAAGGCTAGTTTTTTTTTTACTTTTTCTGACACAAAAATTGTAATATTTTTAAGAGCGGCCTCTCTGTCGGTTTTTTTGAATGAAACTAGTAACGTATGAGCGGTGAAGGCATTGCGGCCTCTCTGTTTCGGCTCCTTTGAATTGAAACTACCGAAAGTGCTTTATTTTTCTTTAATTCGTATAAAAAATTAAGGGTTTTTCATAAAAATAGTTTATATATGTTGTTGAATTTATCCTCAAAATATTTGCAGTTGATAAAATGTGACCTTATATAAGAGTAGATGAAAGATATAAGTACCATAAAAACTTCAATATTTCAGACGTGAAACAAGAAATACGCAAACGTATTGTATTTTAATAGCAGTTATGACATATCCACCAATCATTTGGCTAAATACTCGGCAGAGATCAAAGCGTCCGTTCGGCATCCGTCGTAAATTGGGCAGCCTTGGAGATAAAAGCAGCCGCCGCCACTCGACCGACATCTCAATCATGTTTACATTTGCTTGACTTAATTTTTCGCCGTGTTTCTGTATAAATCTTTTGATAATAACACGATGAAATACTGACAAGAGATCGTCTTTGAAATTGTGAGTGTTTAAAGTGATTTTCGAATGTCTTTATTGAATGATTTAAATGTTTGTAAGCAGTTATTTTATTTTTTATTCGAAAATTGTAAAGCAGAAATGGCGTTTATAGATTTTTCACGGAATGAGGAATGAAATAATGAAAATAAATAAGTATGGCATTTTAATTACACACCAGAAAAACAGTTTTACAGCATAAACCGGGTGTATACGTACCATACGTCCTATCATTAACGTTTCTTTGACACATAAGTAATTATTGTTTGATCAGTGACAATAAACTTAATAATAATAATAATAATAATAAAAATTTTTATTTTTTCTCTCCAATTGTTACATTGTATAATTTGTGTAAGTAACTTATTTTATAAAACTAAAGTTGGAGAGAACTGGTGCCCGAGCTAGATAGGATTAGATCCCCCTGTTAAACGGGTCACCAGGCTCGCTCCGCCCGTGCTTTATTATAAACTAAATGAACAATGTCTTTGAACTGGTGTTCAAATTCAGATAAACTGAGAGATTCAACTTGAGTTAAATAACAATCGCAAGCAAAAGTATTGTAGATGTGTATACTAACAGTAAAAGAGGAGATAAATTGTTGTTGAGAATAGCGCATTATCATTATATTATATATTATTAGATTCCTAGTCTTATAAATATATACATACTTGTTACATACACAGATGCATGTACACACACATACATACACACATACATATATATATATATGTATACATACACATATACACACGTATACAAACATACACCTACACATACATACACGTATCCACATTACATATTAAAATATTATACACTTACATATAGTTATATAAAACTTGAGGGTGAATGATGCCGCGTTGTTTCACGTTGCACCAGTTGCGTTCGCGTTTTGACTCCATTTCCAGTTAACATCAGATGGAGTAGTCACTTGCCGAGCTAGATTATATATAAAAACTAGCACTAGACAGACAATTAGGAAACGCAGCTTCAATGACACAGAACTTTTAGATTTTGTTAATGTGATCGAATGCAAGAAATAGCCCTTGCCAAAATTTCTTGCGGCTATTTCTCGGTACGAGGTCTCCATGGGTAAATTACTATTTTACTGTAGTAACTACTACTAACTACTACTACTGTAGTAAAGAGTAAATAGCCTATAACTGTCCCACTGCTGGGCAAAGCACGCTTGCCAAATGCGGGTTGGTGATCAAAACCCGGGGTATGCATCGAAAAAATAAAAAATAAAACTTTTCCCGACCTATAAATTGAACCCGAGACCGTCTAGTATCGGGCCGAGCGCTTTACCACACAGCCACCGAGGCATTAATCAATAAATACTTGTAAAAGATCATCTATACTAATATTATAAAGAGGAAACCTTTGTATTTTTGTATGTATGTATGTTTGCAACGAATAAACTCAAAAACTACTGGACCGATTTAAAAAATTCTTTCACCATTAGAATGCTACATTAGCGCTGAGTAACATAGGCTATATTTAAAAAAATACTAAAAACGACAATTTAACTTTCCAATACAAAATGATTTGTTTGTTTTGTTGTCATGGAAACCATTGATATATATTTAACTCAATGATGGAAACTGTCAAAGCGGTACGAAGTCCGCCGGGGCAGCTAGTATTGAATAAAAAGAGCGCTATTGTACTCAGGTGAGATAAAAGCCGATCGCTTCCTTATGTCATAAAAAATAATATACGGAAACATGATTAAGTTTAGATGAATGAGAGGTCTCGGTGGGAACATTACGCAATTGCGGAAGCTCGCTATAGGGTCACTGAGGTATTAGGGCTATCCAATTTAGCTTTACCTTCTCACTTTAGTAATAATCACTTTATGAATAGGTCAAAACATATTTACGTAGTGGCAGTGTTTCGACACCAGTGTATTTGTTACCAAACAATAACATAGAATTTCATTGAACCACTGGAATTGACCCGCTGCGCTGGTTAGAACCACGATATCTCAATTGGAAGAGCACCTGACCCGGAATGTCAGAAGGGTGCAGGTTCACATCCTGCTCGTGGATTTTTTTTCAACATTTTATGTTTTTGTAATTTGTTCGCAACAAAATTTGCGTTAAAAATTATTTGATCATTTTAAAAAATCGCTTATTATATAATCAATATTAATTGCAATACCTACTCTTATTATTATGTTATATTAACTTTTATCATAGTTTTAATTTCTATTTCGTTAGCGTACCTTAGGTAAACCCTGCCCCATATACAAATCTCCCCAGGTCCTTATATTGTTGGTGTATGATTTAATTTTAAAATTTGCATACATTAGTTTTTACTTAAAATTATTTTTTTCTTGTTTCAGGTACATAAAACCTCTTTATTCAACTGTGAAGACAGGATTGAAAGCAGTCTGCCCACATTTGAGCGTACATTATTGGCTGCATTGTACATTATTATACATACAAAATAATAAAATACTATTTACAAGATAAAATCTTGTAACTGTCTATAGCATTAAGAATGATAAAATCAAAAAAAAGTGTTAAAATAAGGCTAAATATTTTTTTAAACAGTTTATCGCAACGCCTTGGTGGCCGAGACTTTGTCCGGGTTTGATCGTATCGATTGTAGCGATTCAATTCGAGTTCAATGATGGAGGTTTTTGGTAATATATTGTATATTATTTTACTATTTTAAAAAAGGGCTCCTTTGGTAATTCAAAATTCAAAATCATTTATTCAATTTAGGCTACAAGTAGCTCTTATGAATGTCACTATGCCATCGGTTCGTAAGTCTACTCTGGGCGGGAGACCTTGTAATGAGAAGAACCGGCAAGAAACTCAGCAAGTGTCCAGCAGTAAAAAGTAGGTGTTGATTAATTTCGGCTAGTTGGATTGAGCCACAATAGCATAGTTGGCAGTGCACATGACCCGGCATGTCATAGGGTGCGGGTTCGAATCCCGCTCGTGGATTTTTTTCAACACTTTGTTTTTTTTCAAATTGTAATTTGTACGCAACAATATTTGCGTAAAATTATATGTAAATAATCATACTTTACTATTACCATCCAGCATTTTCGAATATTCTATTTTGACAGCAGGATACTAATGGGCATCTTCACCGAAGACATATAAGTTTTAAGTAACACCTAAGCCTTGTTAGGTGAAGGTTGTCGAAAGCTTAGGGACTGCCTAAAACTTAGAGATGTCGGTGAAGACAGGCATAAGCAATCTGCAATGTAAAAATACTGTGTATGTTTGTTCGGACGCGTATAACTTTAGTGCTTCTGTATTCCAGAGCTTGTTTAGTAGGGCTTGTTTGTCCTTCTGGTTAGCTACCACCATCTTACCTTCATATGTCGCCATAACATCAATGTTTGTAGCATTGTTGTGTTCCGGCAGCTAGAGATAAGATAGCCAGTGCCTCAGTAGTTGAGGATTCCGGTTGAAGTGCGCTTCCACCTCGGCCTTATCATCACTTAATATCAGCTGGGATGAAGGAAGGAGACACAGAAAGAAGGAAGAAAAAGTAAGACATAAAAATAATAACTACTGGCAAAATCTCTGGAACTACTGGACCAATTCCGAAAATTCTTTCACTGATAGAATGCTACATTAATTGCGGGTAATATAGGTTATATTTTATTTTAATAATAAAAGAGTTTATATTTAAAATCCCAAATCCGTGCAAACAAAGTGCGCTAAGTGATAGTATAAAATTCAAAATCATTTATTCAGTTTACGCTACAAGTTAGCTTCTATGAATGTCACTATGTCATAATAATATTTATTATAACCAGTGGACCTGGCAGACTTCGTACCGCTTTGACAGTTTCCATTCATTGCCGTGGGAATATCGGGATAGAAACTATCCTATGTGTTAATCCAGGTTATAAACTACCTGTATGCCGAATTTCATCCAAATCCATTCAGTAGTTTTTACGTGAAAGAGTAACAAACATCCACTTTGACAGTTTCCATTCATTCCCGTGGAAATATCGGAATAAAAACTATCCTATGTGTTAATCCAGGTTATAAACTACCTGTATGCCGAATTTCATCCGAATCCATTCAGTAGTTTTTACGTGAAAGAGTAACAAAGATCCATCCATTCATACTTACAAACTTTCGCGTTTATAATATTAGTAGGATAAATCAAACTGTTTAATCGGTGCACAAACGAAGGAATCGCGGGCGCTGGCTACCTGCTCTGTATATGTGGCGATCTTAAGAACATGAGCGATTTGAGGCACAATAATGTTATGTCAGGGTAATTGATTGAACTGCGCGACCTTCCTCGTAGGGCTGCCACTTAAATAGTTACGTAGCTGTTTGTCTACGTATTTTTGTTGTTGTTGTTTAACTCATACCTATAAACGAAAATACGCTTGACCTGGATTATAGTGACGATAAGTGTGAACGTGGAAGCGTATTTCATCTGGAATCCTAATTTATATGGTATAAAAGATGTTTGGTTCAATTTATTTCTGTTAAATTAACTAAAAGAAGTTTATTTTAAGTATTTTCTAAATCTTCATTTTCCGGTGTTTGGTCTTGTGCGTGACATTCTAGTGTATGAATGGAATAGATCAAAATTATAAAATAAAGCAAAATTTAGGAATTTGGGTTACTTTAAAACTTGTGGGGTCTTCGATGAAGATGGCCATTAGTATTCTACTGACGTATTAGAGTGTCCAATTCGCAAATGCTGGACTGGACTAATTATATTGACTAGTGGTTGCCCAGTGGTCGAAGTTCAACCGTAATTAATGTAAGATATAATATACAAATACATATAATCTTTCTGAACTCAATGTAAACTTTAACTAAGCCAAATTCCACGTTCATCCATGCGCGCAATGTGCTTTAATAAAGTTTTTTCTTGACGTATTCATTTATAGAATCCAAAGTTTTTGCTTCACGTAAAAATATAATAAAATAGATGTTTGCCGTGGTTGGCAGCCCTGGCCGTTTCCCGCCGTTTTTCATCCGCCATTGTTCTCGGCCGCTGGCGTGCGTCTTCTGCGTCTTGTTCTTGTTAAATGGCCCGCCAATCTCTATATTATATCGTGCAAATGCCGTTTCGTTCTAAATCCACGTATAAACATATATTATTATAAACTTTTATTACCATTGATGATGAAACATGACTTGAATCACTTATAAACAGAAACATAGCAATCAAGAGCTGTCATCAGACTTATTTGTGACACCTTTTATGCAGGGTCCATGTAAGCATTAATTAAATGATTGATTTATGGCATGCCACTTTACTTTATCGATTTAAACAAGCATGTTAAACTAGCGAGTTGTAAAACAAGCAATAATTACAATAATGTTCTTGAAAATAACTACCTAATGTAATGTGGCACCTGCAGTGATCGCCACGATACAATAAAGATCAACAACTGATTTGACTTCACCAACAAATTGGGTTCTCTATTGACTGGTTAGTCAATAGTCGAACCTTTTAGCAACTGTCAAAACGATGCTTTTTTTTCCTTTAGTTGATGGCTTCGTGCGGTTAGCACATTTAGCCAGTGTCAAAGTAATTTTTCTTACAAGTAATACATAAATATACAATATTTCTTTTCTGTATGATCATGATGAGTGATAATAGAAATGAGAAATTATATACCCCCAACCCCTCGAGTATCTTAATAAAGATGTGGGGCTTTACTTAGTCCTCGGGCGGACTTCTTGAGATAATTTGAAAAGTGACGTTGCACTGTTTTGTTTCATTTGCCAACACTCATGCACACTCACGAACACTTACCGGTTAATAATCCACCATTATTTCACATAATTATTCGACATAACACAAATTTTAGAAAATAAAACAAAACCGCAGACATGACTCTTCACTTTCCCGCCAAGAAGTCCCCAAAACGATGCTTTATAATAGAAATCTATACTAATATTATAAAGAGGAAACCTTTGTATTTTTGTATGTACTCGTATGTATGTGTGTATGTATGTATGTATGTTTGCAACGAATAAACTCCATTGATATATTTCTAACTCAATGATGGAAACTGTCAAAGCGGTACGAAGTCCGCCGAGTCAGCTAGTTTCATATATATTTGTGCAACATAGGCTGTGAAACGAGTACCTTTGGATATTGCGCCGGGCGCTGTCTCACTCGGCTTTCTAAGCAGTTACATACGATGTATGTTGTTGTGTATGCGTTATGGCGTGGCTGCTTCCCGTCTCCCTCTCACCCGCTAAATGTGCAGCGTCCTTGGCGTCCAATAAACAGTGCCTTTAAAACTATCGACAGTTTCACTTTTTTTTTAGAGATTTTGCTGATTTTTGTATTGTGACATCTAGGGCCTTCTGGACCATAAATTCATTTACTAAATTGCTATGCAGGGCGTCCCATATATCAGGGGTGGCCAACTTGGTTAGACCCAAGATCTACACTGTTCACTGACGACACCCTGTGCGATCTACCAATTACATACTTCTTGAAATCTTAAATGAAACAGCATAGTTCAGTACACAATTATGTAGTATTTTTATTTTATTAAGAGGGAAAATATAAAACTGAAATTTATTCTTAGTAACTAGGTATTTTTTTTTTTTTTTTAATTAAACGGATAACTGATGAATTCCACCAACTTCTCAAATCTTTAAAGCGATATTCGAAGTCTGATACCACTGCCTTAATATCTGCCGTGTACTTGTTAGGAATGAAATTGTAGGTGGTAGTATGTTTTCCCATATGATCCTTGATGTTTACAAATTGTTGAAATTTTTTCATTTCGATATCAACTATCACAGACGCTGCTTGACTTTGGTTATATTTTTTGCCTTGCCACAATCGACTAGACTATTAGTCGCGATCGACCGGTTGGCCACCGCTGACATATATGACATAACTTTTTTTTTAAGACCTAAGTACTTGTACTGTGTAACTTTTGTGACATGCCATAAATATTCTGATCCTGATTTTGCCTCAGACGGCATTTTCAGCAGCTTCACCGGGCTTTCTTGGGGGCGGCGAGAAACTTACATAAAAGGTTTTACAAGCCGTGTGAAACGAATCACCTTCGGAGGTTTTCTAGAGGGAACGGCATCACGAACCAGTAACCTACTAGATTCTAGATTCTCCGAGGGGTTCGGAGGCAGGTCCGGTCCCCTAACCGCCTAACTCTTTCGCTTTCGATCGCGTTGAAGACGAGGCCATCGCCTCGCCTTCTAATATAATATCGAATATTGCTTTCATATTCCTTTCGAAATGACAAGATGACGCCTCCTCCTCGCCTCGCCTTCAAAGCGATCGAAAGCGAGAGAGTTAGGCGGTCGGCCTTGGAAAAAATATATTTAAATACCTACTTAGCACGGCAAATGACTCCATTTCACCTGATGATGAGTGAATATGGAATCCAGATGCGACGACAACTGGTGCATCGTGATAACAACGCAGCATCAGTTACCCTCATTCTGTCGGCCCACAAGGTGCTTCTTCACGCCTCGTTTGAAGGACCCCATATCAGAGGAAGGAGGGAAAACGTGTGCTGGCAGACTATTCCATGTTTTGGAGGTGCGACAAAGAAACGAGTCACTAAATTTCTTTGTGAGCGATGGATTATTTGAGACAGTGAAGCGGATGTACTCCTATGGAGGAAGGGAGAAGGTGGGATAAGGTCAAAGAGTTTTTCAGAGCACTCGCCTTGGTATAAGCGGTGAAACACGCTGAGTAACGCAATATCTCTACTAGCTCTTTTGATAGGCTTTTGGCGTAAACACGTCGCCATCTCGCGGAGGTCGGCTTTGTGCGCAGGAGTTCACGGCTGGCGCGTGACATTGTCGCGGGTTCGACGACCCGCATTGTCTGTCCACTCCACGGCTCCACGGCTCCACACGCGCGGGGAAACGACCGGAAACACAAGAGCAACCGTCACAATTGACAACCTTTGTCTATGATATGATTTTTGACAACGAATATGAATAATAAAAAAATTTCGATGATGACACATTTTTCTGGTCATGAGTTAATGTCGTTATATTACTCGTCCTGTTGCTAACCGTGTTGGTAATGGTATCTTATCTTATCTAAGGACGGCCAGCATAGGTTTACCGCTCTTCCGAGTGCCTAGGCTAGCAATCTTAATTTACCACTAGTGGACCCGGCGGACTTCGTACCGCTTTGACAGTTTTAAAAGATTGTCAAAATTTCAATAAAAAGGATGAAAAAACTACCAAATAGGTTCTATTCCCAACATCAAATCCCAGACCTAAGTAGTAAATTGTGGAACCAAATATAGAGAAAAAGTATGAGTTTCATTCCCGTGGGAATATCGGGATAAAAACCACCCTATGTGTTAATCCAGGTTATAAACTATCTGTATGCCAAATTTCATCCAAATCCATCCATCCGTTGCAGTGTGAAGAAGCAACAAATATACACACACACACAAACTTTTGCATTTATAATAATAGTGTGATGTGATTCGTTAACGAAAACAAGCGTTTGTATTCCTAGTACAAGTTACAACTATTCTTCATTCGATTACTCCGAGCGAGCTCAAAATGCCACTACATATTCACACTAAATAGGACCAAGACACCGTACTCGTAGAACAAGGGTACGACGAGCCGGTTCACACGCGCTCTATACCAGGTACAGACTTGTACCTGGGCGCTTCTCCCCACCACCACGGCTCGGTCAACCCGAGCCGAGGTCCTAGCCTTTAGAGACGCCCTATGGTTGTTCCACTCCCGATCTGATTCGAACCTTTCGGAGAATCTAGCAGGGTACATGCCATTCCCTCTAGAAACTCTTTGACGGTGTCTCAATGACATGGCTCGAGGAACCCTTTTAAGTTTCTTGCTACCCCCAAACAAGCCGTTGACGCTGTAAAACTCCGTTTGAGAACTACGGCAACTCTCTCAAAAAAACCATAAAATCTGTATTGCAACTCGCCTCGCATATCGCCTGGAGGTGCTCCATCCTCGTTTTCGATAACATAGTATGTAAATACAGTTTGCGTGGAGCGCCTTGCCTACGCCTATCCTTAAATCGGTCATACGTAGACAAGGCTAGCTACAACGCAGCGATGCAAATGACGCGCTGGGCTGCCGTATGGTTGTCCAACCGTACATTCTCAATCCTAGCTTGTCCGGCTTCTAGGAAAAATAAACGCCTCGATGGTTTAGTGGCTTAGACCACCGGTTTAGACCCAGAGGTCCCGGGTTCGATTCTCAGCGGGGGGTACATGTTTGTGTACTCGGTTTGGTTGGTGGTAGGGCTTGTTTGTCCGCCTGGCTAGCTACCACCATCTTATCTAAATATGTTGCCATAACATCAATGTTTGTAGCATTGTTGTGTTTCCGTAGCTAGAGATAAGATAGCCAGTGCCTCAGTAGTTGAGGATCCCGGGTGAAGTGCGCTTCCATCATTGGCCTTATCATCACTTAACATCAGATTAGATCAAGGCACTGTGCTTACCCGTGAAATATATTTTAAAAAAACAACCCAATTATAGCTTGTACGGTTTTAGTATATTTCTAGGAATGAAAAAGACTATTCAACTATCAGTCAACTGTCGCAGTGGCAACAGTGGTCCAATGTTCGACTCTAGTTTTTCTCGCTAAAAATAATATATAATTTTATTGGTTATTTCACTAGATGACGGTTATGAAACAAAAAATAAACAATTATTCTTATGGTGCCACTATAAGTACATATTGTGTTATGGCTCGAACGCATGATATTGCAATGACATATTTTTGTAAAGATCACCGAATTTGGTAGTAGAATAAAATAATAGTACCAACTTAGGCAAAAAAAATGATTTTAGACATTTTTAAAAGTACTGAGCGAATAAGTTTATAAGCATAAAAACTTGGCTTTGACTAGGCTATATTATAGAGCATAAAATAAAATTGTAAAAGTAAAGGAAATAGGCCTATAACTGTCTCACTGCTGGGCAAAAGCCTGCATCTTCATCTCAAACTTTGCTGACCTGAGAATTGAACCTTGCCCCTTGTGTATCACGCCGAGCGCTTAGGCACTCGGCCGCCACCGAGGCTTGACGAAAAAAAAATAACTGAAAAAAAAATGAAAAATAGATTAAAAAAACAGTCTAACCAGTGGTCGCAGGACAAAACGCCTACCAGGAGAGCATGACAGCACAAGAGCCGGACCGGTCGGCAGTCGGCTGGCCCTGAGCGGGGTCGACGCCCGCGCGCGGTTCATTGCCGCGCCCGGCCCGTCGCCATGGCTACGGTGCAGTTTCGCGAACCGCCTGCGGAATATGCAGCCCTGGTACTTTCGGGTTATTCGCTAAAAGCACGCTATCGATTAATTAAGCGGTTCTAGCCGTCTTTATTTTTTTTTGCCACAGATAAGGCTACATAGCCTTTACATCACATTAAAAAATTGTCTGCACATGCAGATAATAGCGTATGGGAGATAAGGAATGCTCTTGCTGACTTTCTTGCCGGTTCTTCTCAAAGTCTCCCGCCCTGTGTAGATTTATATAAGAACCGATGGCATAGCGACATTCATAAAAGCTACTTGTAGCCTAAACCACAAAATAAACTCAGTAAATGATAATTTTTAATAGTAAAAACCGTTCTTAATAAAGTTAGTTTAATTTCCAGGTCGGACAAAGTATTTTTCGATGCAAAGTCCGAGTTTGTGATCACTAACTTGCATTTCGAAAGCGTGGTAATTAAACCAACTCATCATTTGAAGTGCTGACTTGATTTCAATGAGGCCTTTGCCCAGCAGTGGGGAAGGGGAAGTATATAAAAAGAGGCGAGGCTATGTTCGGTGGCGGATGTGATCTATACTAATATTATAAAGAGGAAACCTTTGTATTTTTGTATGTATGTATGTATGTATGTATGTATGTATGTATGTATGTATGTATGTATGTATGTATGTATGTATGTATGTATGTATGTATGTATGTATGTATGTATGTATGTATGTATGTATGTATGTATGTATGTATGTATGTATGTATGTATGTATGTATGTATGTATGTATGTATGTATGTATGTTTGCAACGAATAAACTCAAAAACTACTGGACCGATTTAAAAAATCTTTCACCATTAGAATGCTACATTAGCGCTGAGTACATAGGCTATATTAAAAAAAATTATATATAAAATACTAAAAACGACAATTGCCAATACAAAATGATTTGTTTGTTTTGTTGTCATGGAAACCATTGATATCTATATATTATTACGTGAAGCAAAAACTTTGTACCCGTTTTTACGAACATTGCGCGGGACGGAGGAGTATGAAATTTCACACACTTATAGTTTATGTAGAGAAGTTTATCCGAATGTTAATATTTTTTTTTAATTATGCATAAAAGTACATTAAATCAACAAAAACAGCACTACACACACGCATATGTATTTGACACACACGTATTGTTTGTCTTTAAAGCAGCTGACATCTGTCAATGCCAATCTAAACTCACATTCTAATTTTTTTTAATTTTTCAATGCTTAGGATACAATCCGTGCAGCCTTAATAAAATTACTGAAGGCTGGCTACTGCTATACCGCTTAGCATTTACGATCGCCTCGAATCGAGCTTTAAAATTCAGAAAGCTACGTGAACTCTAAAAAAAAATGGATTGACAAAAGAAACCTATTTATATCTTTAATAAAGCGTAAAAAATACCGTTCGCGTACTAACACACGAACTCACGAAATGTTCAGTTACTGTGCAACTTAAGGCGAAGGGTAAGGCACACTAGCGCTACCAATTGATAATTTTACAATTACTAACGGACCGGATCTTTTTTTAAACAATGCGTACCGTCCGATAACAGAAAAGCATCTATAGTATTTATTTAATAATTGTGCACTACTTTTTGTTGCGTAGTTTATTCACAAAACGGGCTATCGCATTTATTCACAAACAATGGCCACTTTTGGTGTTAGCGAATGAATACAAAAACAAACCTAAAAGTAGTGCACAATTATTAAATAATAGATGTTTGCCTAGTGTCGGAAGGTCCGCAATGTTTGAAAAAAGAATACAGTTTAGCAGTTGTCAAATTAAATCCATTAGCGGCGCTAGTGTGCCTTACCCTTCGCCTTAATACTCGTAAACTTAGGTAAAGGTAGGCAGTTTCCTTATTGTGTTTTTACCGAGTCTGTGTTCTAATGGTTCGACCAACCGGTAACAGACGTAAAGGTCCCGGGTTGTAGATTATATTACCTGGATGACTGTGCTTTGCTCGGTAAAGCTCGGTCACCCAGGTACTCGTGTTTTTTGGAAATTATATTTAGATACGAATTACTTACATAATTAGTATTACTACTCGCCAATAGATGTCAGGAAGAGTCATATTTTTCAGTTTATGTTTAAGTTGATTATAGTTGTAGCAGTTTTTCATTGCCTGAAAACACGGATAAAACGACGTTTTCTAAAAATGAAACCTAGCTAGATCGATTCATCGCCCCCGAAACCCCCTGCATACTAAATTTCATGAAAATCGTTGGAGCCGTTTCCGAGATTCAGATATATCTATATATTAATACGTGAAGCACAAACTTTGTACCTCTTTTTACGAAGATTGCGCGGACGGAGGAGTATGCAATTTCGCACACTTATAATTGAAGGATTGCAAAATGTAATTAAAAAAAAAAAATGCATAATAAATACATTAAATCAATAAAATAAACATTACAAACACTACCGTGTATTTGAGACACACGCCTAATTATGTATTTGACACACACATATACTCTTTTCAAAAATTTCAAAAATGGAAGAGGAGCGGCCGAAATCTGTTAATGCCAATCCAAACTCACATTCTATCTTTTTTAATTTTTCATTGTTTACAGTTTAGGATACAATCCGTGCAGCCTTAATAAAATTACGGTCGAATTTCGACCACTGGGCGACCACTAGCACATATAAAATATACAAGAATTGCTCGTTTAAAGGTATTAGATTCCGCCTAGCTACCACCATTTTATCAAAGTAGTTAGCTAACTTATGATAAACATTGTTAGTAGTATTGTAGTGTGTGACAGTTAGATAAGATAGCCAGAGCCTCAGTAGTTGAGGTCCCGGGTGAAGTGCGCTTCCACCTCCAGCCTTATCATCACTTAACATCAGGTGAGGTGAACGCCAAGTGCTTACCTATAAAAAGATGGGAAGTTCGATAGCGCATTGGTTAACGCGCCCGGTCTGCTAAGGTTAAGCAACCGCCAATCATAGGATAGATGACCATTATCATCTTTTCAAGCTCCTCCATGCTTCGGAAGGCACGTAAAGCCGTTGGTCCCGGCTGCATTAGCAGTCGTTAACAACCACCAATCCGCACTGAGCTTGCGTGGTGGTTTATGACTTGTTCTACCTATCCATCTATAAGGAACGCTCGTGCGTCAGCAGTGGAGACGTATCTAAGCTGTTTATGAACCCAATGCCGTGGCCATTTTCCATCAGGCCGTAGGCTCGTTTGTCGGCTCGACATATAATAATAACTTATCTTATTTACTATTGTACACATTCCTGCGAGTTGTAAAGTGTTCGCAGATCGTTAACTGTGCATAATTCTCACTTTCTAGTGCAAAAACCGTGACGGTAACCAAACAAATTTGAGAATCACTCATTATGTATTCAAAGTACTTAATAAAGTTTAAATTGTATGTAATTATTATTTACTATTACTTAATTTTTTTAAAATCTATTTACACACTTGACTCGACCTGGGAACCAAACCCTGAATAGGTTATTGGGTTGAGTACTTAGCCACTGGGCCACTGAGGCGTGCTAGATATATAAGTTTAGAATAGATTTCCGGTTATAAGTAACAAGCATGACACAACACATACGCAAGATTCAGTGAAGCGTAGTGTTGACACGCGAACACATAGAGAACAGCTTAGCAACGTCTCAAAACCCACCTTATAACCAAGATAGTAAGAGTTTAAATAGCCAGTTTTGTAGCTGCGGTTACCACGTTTCGTTGTGTGTAAGAGGTTTCATATTTTTTTTTAGGAAAAAAGTTGAGTTTTGCGTGAGTTAAGTGTTTTTCACGTGGCGCTGTTTGTAAACAGGTATGGTTGATGTGGAAGCGTACGATTGGTTGAGCAATACATTTGTTTAATTAGATTTTAGAGCGAAAGAAGAATTGGTACTTCATCATTATCATCATCAGCTCATTTTATGTCCCCACTGCTGGGGCACGAGCCTTCCCTATAGATGGATATGGGAGAGCAAGCTTCAAACCATTACGCGGGCCTAGTGCGGATTGGTGGTTGTTAACGACTGCTAATGCAACCGGGGTCAACGGCTTTACGTGCCTTCCGAAGCACGGAGGAGATCGAGATGATAAATTTTTGGTTACCTATCCGATGACCGGCCTTTGTGAAAGTTGCTTAACCTCAGCAATCGCAGACCGGGCGCGTTAACCACTGCCCCATCGAGCTCCTTGTTACTTGAAGAAGTACCTATTCTCTTCTGTGCTTGAATTGTCGGTAGGCGAACGCTCGTACTGAATGCGAGCAATCGTGGTTCAATCACCACAGCTCCAACACTACTGATGTGAGCATGTGCCAAAATTGCGCGAGTATGAAATTTCGCACACTATATATTTTTTTTAATTATGCATAAAAAATACATTAAATCAATAAAACAAACATTACACACTCTACGATGTATTTGACACAAACGCATAAATACTCTTTTCAAAAATTTCAAAAATGGAATCCTCTTAGGCCGATATCTGTCAATGCCAATCCAAACTCACATGCTATCTTTTTTAATTTTTCATTGCTTAGGATACAATCCGTGCAGCCTTAATAAAATTACGGTCGAATTTCGACCACTGGGCGACCACTAGTTATATTAAACATACATTTTATCTTAGTGCACTCTTTCTCCATATAAACTTTAACTATGTCAAATCTCACAGTCCTCTGTGAGCGCAATGTGCTTAAAAAGGGGTACCTACTTTTTCTTCACGTCTACTTAGCATCTAACATATTTTTTATCAGTAGCGCCTATGTTATCCGTATGGAATATAGCATTCTATCAGTGATATATTTTTTTGAATTGGACCAGTCGTTCCAGAGATTACCTTGTTCAAACAAACAAATTCACAAACTTTACCTCTTTATTAATAGGAAAGATATAGATATAGAAAAATATGAAAACACCATCAAACAATTAAATTTGAATTCAAAAAACATCTACTTATACTCTTGTATTCAGGCCCACTGAATGGGGACAGAAAACCATTCTGCACCCACAATCAATTCTCATCGGCCATTATGCAGTGTCAGCCACAAATACTGAAAAAGAAAATTAGAACCACAGTAACCTTAAACGACCTCAAGTTTCATTAAGACGCCTCTCCCGCTCAGGTCAACGCGCTGACCTTTCCGATCGGAGCCCTACGGAGCCCTACGGAGCCCTACTGAATCCTACAGAACCTTATTAGCTGACTCGAGATTTAGAAGGGGCGAATCGGTGCGAATTAATATCGAAATTCAATGAGGGTTACACAGTGCGCTTAGCCAGACAAGTGTTGTGTGATTGGAAGAAACCGGTCAAGCGCGAGTTGTACGTTTTTTTGTTACTCAAACGATTGAAAAATCAAATTTCAATTTTTTTTATTCAAAATAAACGGTACGTGTTTTTTGAACGTCAATTCAAAGCCATGACTTTGTAAACCCTACGCTACGGTGGAGACCTTGTACCGAGAAGAAGTCGCAAGAAACTCGACAAGGGCTGTTTTTTCTCCTGTATTGTTTAGAATACAAGTTTATTAAAAAAAATCAATAATTATATCACATTCATATCATTAATTTGCACTATTGTGTATGTACAACTATATCCATAAACTTCATTAATATAATCTTCCACTTTATAATAACCTTTACTCATTAGAGTCTTATTTTATGTACTTTAAATTTATGTAAGGGCATTTCAACAACATTTTGTGGAAGTTTATCATAAAAAGTTATACATTTACCCAAGAACGAGCCATCTGCTTTACGAAGCCTGAAAGTTGGGACGGCAAGTTTAAGACGCCTATCTTGTATATACTAAGAGAAGATCATTATGGTAAACGAGCTCGGTCTGCGATTGTTCAAGTTCAGTAACTTCGCAAAGGCCGGTTATCCGATGGGTGACCAAAGGTATCACCCCTCAGTCCTCCCGTGCTTCGGTAGGCCGTTGGTTCTGGCTGTATTAGCAGTCTTTGAGAACCACCGCATTCGCGTAGCTCGCGTAGCAATGCTCTTATGCTGTTTCATGGAAGGTAGGCAAATGACTCTGCTCTGACTGATGTAAGCAGAAGCAGTGTCCAGATGCGAGTACTGCTAGTTGAGCAGGACGCGGACGGCAGAATCCTGTTAGTTCATTCTTCGCTTTAAGGACCCCATGTTATAGGAAGGTGGAAATAAGTTCCATTTTTAGGGTTCCGTAGTCAACAAGAAACCCTTATAGTTTCGCCATGTCTGTCTGTCTGTCGTCCCAAGCCTAGCTCATAGACTCTTAGTACTAGAAAGCTGTAATTTGGCATGGATATACATATTAATCACGCCGACAAAGTGGTGAAGTAAAATTTTGAAAAATATTTTTTTTAGGTTACCTCCCCTACACGTGAAGTGGGGATGTAATTTAATTTCTTGTCTACCCCATAGAGTGGAGTGTCGTTGGATAGCAATTTCAAAAATATTGCGGGTTTGTGGAAACAGTTTTTTCGATTGAGGCATCCGTGCAAAATGTTAAGAGTCAAGTGTGCCCCCCTCCTGCAAGCCAAATGGTTGTTTTTGGATACGTGAAAAAATTCACGGTAGTTGTATATATGACGCAGTTAAAAGGAAAACTATCACAGCTTAGAAGGCTTTACAAGTTTACGAGTAACAGTCGACCAACTTATAAAATGTACTTGGCGCAGTACAAATTCCTCATTGGGATCTACTTAAATAACGTTGTCAGGTGTGTGAAACCGGTAGTATCTACATTTAAGTATATGACCCATCGTTTAATAAATGTTCATAAAGGCCCTCTTCTCAGAGTCCGCATTATTGAGATGGGCTACGGAACCCTACACTGCGCGTGGCCCGACACGCACGCACGCCGGTTTTTGGTATTGTGACAGAGAAATCTATCTATCTATCTCAGCCAAAAAGACGTCCACTGCTGGACAAAGGACTCCCTCAAGGATAAATCATTTTGAGGGGAATTTGCCTATAATAATCGCCACGCTTGGCAGGCGGGTTGGCGATCGCAGTAAGGTGAGAATAATCACAGAGAGACGCTGCTGCCCATCCTCTGGAATAGTCCCATAGTCGCCTTCTACGACACCCACGGGAAGAGATGGGGTATTGATGGGAGATGGGGGTGATGGTAGATGGGGAAGAGACAGAGAAATGAATCATTAAATTTCTTCGTTCGCGATGGAAAAGTGCCACAGTATGTAAGTATGTGAATGAGCATGACGAGACGGTAGCTAGCCAGGCGGAGAAACAAGTTCTACCACAGTTACACATACATGTACCGCTGGGAATCGATCCCGGGACCCCTGGGTCTGAGACCGGGGTGGTCTTAACCACTAGACCTACATAGAGGCGGACAAAATCTTCTATCACCAAGTACATTAAATGGTGTTACATTTTAAGTTTATTTACCTATCTTCTATAGGTATATTAATACGTGAAGCAAAAACTTAGTACCCCGTTTTTACGAAAATTACGCGGACGGAGGAGTATGAAATTTCGCACACTTATCTATACTAATATTATAAAGAGGAAACCTTTGTATTTTTGTATGTATGTATGTTTGCAACGAATAAACTCAAAAACTGGATCGATTTAAAAAATTCTTTCACCATTAGAATGCTGCGCTGAGTAACATAGGCTATATATTTTTTTAATAAAATACTAAAAACGACAATTTAATTTTCCAATACAAAATGATTTGTTTGTTTTGTTGTCATGGAAACCATTGATATAATATTTAACTCAATGATGGAAACTGTCAAAATATAGAGAAGGAGTGCAGATTGCTAATATTTTTTTTAAATTATGCATAAAAAATACATTAAATTAAATAAACATTGTTTCATACATTTTTCAAAAATTTCAAAAATAGAAGAGGAGCTGCCGAAATTTGTCAATGCCCATCCAAACTCACATTCTATCTTTTTAATGTTTCATAGCTTAGGATACAATCCGTGCAGCCTTAATAAAATATTGTTTCGAAAATGGAATCAGAGGAAACTAAGTAATAGGGGTTAACAAAAAAAACTATATTAATAATTAATTTATTTTTTTGTATTAAAATTGAAGGTGCTGTTTATGAATAATTATGACATCTACATTTGGAGGTCCAAGAAGGCGGGGGCTTTTTTTTATTAGCTCTAAACAGCTTTTTATAAAAATTACGGTCGAATTTCGACCACTGGGCGACCACTAGTTCAAAGTAAATTGACATCGCGATTTTAGGTCTGAAATCGTTAAACTCATATTATCGTCTAGCAAGAAGTTTAAGGTTTTATGCTCAATATTAATATGTGGAACGTTGCAATGTACGCCTGCACTTAAAAGCCCTGACATTATGCTGAGTGATAACCTTTTTGTGCCACATAGAAAATGTTCGTATGTTTTATTTTAGTGAATACTATATTTGCGACAAAAAAAAACATTTCATTTGAATGTAACTAAAATTGCAGAAATAATAGCTGTCCCCCGTTAGTGCACCATACTGATACTGGCGCAGCTTTCTCCAGGCATCTAGGCTCGCTGCAGTCTAGAATCTAGGCCACACGCCGGCGCCGCTGCCCACACACCTTAATACTTAACTTGTGGCGGCCCATTAATATTTGAGGAGGCATCACAACAACTAGCTTCCGTCCATGTAATTCCAAGTTATCAATTTTCTTACAAGTTATAGTAATAAATTAATATGTGAAGCAAAAACTTTGTACCCCTTTTTACGAAAATTGCGCCAGACGGAGGAGTATGAAATTTCGCACACTTTTAGTTTATACAGAGAAGGGATTGCAGAATGTTAATTTTTTTTATTATGCACAAAAAATACATTAAATCAATAAAACAAACATTACACACACTACCATCTATTTGACACACACGCTTATATAGGTACTCTTTTCAAAAATTTCAAAAATGGAAGAGGAGCGGCCGAAATCCGTCAATGCCAATCCAAAGTCACATTCTGTCTTTTTTAATTTTTTACTGCTTAGGATACAATCCGTGCAGCCTTAATAAAATTACGGTTGAATTTCGACCACTGGGCGACCACTAGTAGTAATAAATAGATAATATGTAATTTGTTAATATGTGATGATAACATTTAACGATTAAATCCACCGTTATTTCACATTAATAATCGACATAACAGAAATATTAGAAATTAAAACAAAACCGCAGACATTACCTACTCTACACATTCACACCAAAAAGTCCGAGGGCAATATCGATCAGTAATAATACGTAATTGACACAAAAATTTAATGGGAAGGAAGACAAAAGTTTCTACTGAAAATTATCAAAGCCAAACTTTGACATAACAAGAATGAAAATACTTTCAAAACATATTCTTATTAAAAAAAACCGACTGGTTGCACTCTGGGAGTGCCGGCAAAAGTGAAAACTTGAATATTAACGTTGTGCATTTTTGATATTTTGGAATGGTTAGGGAATAATTTTGCACGAATTGCTTTAATTATCAGTATAAAAGTACTCTCATTTATGTGGTAGAATCCAATATTTATTTATTGGGCTATCGTACACAAACATGACAAATTATATTACATTAAAAAGTTATATTAAGTTATAGTTATAGGTCACGTGTCCTGACGCGAGTTTATCATTTTTTACCCATTCCAAAAAAAGTGCACAACGCCGCTAAAGAAGTATTCACTTCAAAAATCATACATTCCCACGACTTTCTTGACACAGTTTGAAGTTAAAAAATTAAATATTATTTTCTTTTTCTGAGTGACCGTGGAGGTGGAGGATACATTAATGGAGGTCTGGGAACGACCCTGCCAAAAGCAATTTTAAAAGATATACAAGAACCATCGAGTTCCTTAAAGATAATACTTGCATACTGACATTTTATTAATATATTTATTTTATTTATTTAAAAAAGAAAAAAAAAGGTCGCGGGAAGCCGCTGGATGCGAGCAGTACAAAACCGGTCGTTGTGGAGATCCTTGGGGGAGGCCTTTGTCCAGCAGTGGACGTCTGCCGGCTGAGATGATGATGATGATGATTCAAGAATAAAATAATAGCTAATAATAAAAATGTCGACAATGATGCACGTCAATAAAGATAAAGTAGAGATACATTAACAAATATTGTAATCTCTACTTATATCATAAAACTAGCTGTGCCCTGCGGTTTCATCCGCGTTAATTAGCGACTGTTCCACACCTATTAGTCATAGCGTGATATAATATAGCCTATAGCCTTCCTCAATAAATGGACTATTCAACACAAAAATAATTTTTCAATTCGAACCAGTAGTTCCTGAGATTAGCGCGTTCAAACAAACAAACAAACAAACAAACAAACTCTTCAGCTTTATAATATTAGTATAGATAAATTAATTTATTACCGAGTAAAAGACTTTTTTTACCATTCGCCGGTCTAAAATTAAAATAAAAAATGTGCATTGCCAAGTTATCTTGATAAGAAACTCACAAATACTTCACGGCAAAAATGTTGCACAATTTACACGGCTATAAATATCACAAACTATTCCCCAATAAGTCTAGACCGTAGATAGTGGGGGAGTTATGGCGTCGCTTCCGGCGGGGACGGAAGCGCGCGTTTTTGCCGCCCGGCAGCATGTCGAGATGTCCTGGCCACTCCTGGTCCCCGGGAGGGTCCTTACACTCATTTACAAATTGGGTCATGTTTGTGGAGCCAGCGTCTTTTCGCGGACGGCTATTTCAAGATGGCGGATGCGAAATAAGTAGGAAAAGTTTTTTATAAGTATCTGAATTGTTTATGGTTTGTAAGATTTTCTTTGTAAAGGAACTTTTTTCAAGTTGTTCTTACCCTATTTTATATGCTTTAATCTTAGAATAGGCGTTATAAATCTAAGGCTTTAAATGATTTACTAAGTAAAATAACTAATTTTGGTTTTCAGTTATTTTAGATAAGCAAGCAATTAGAACTTAATATTTTTCCATAGGAATTTAACTCTATACTTATTGTAAAATTACTTTTGACTGTGTCTTAAAATACATTTTTTTAAAGTTAAATAGCGTTTTCACTACATAGTACAGTTTGATTTACAAAATGTTTATGTTTGTTTCAGGTAAACACAAATGACGATAACAGAGATGCTATCAGACAAGACTACTATGGTGTTACCTACTTAAAAAAATGACATCAGCACGGTACAAAAAGGAATCTTTACAGATCAAGCTTTAGCTTACAACACATGATCATGGGATACAGATGTTTACAACATACCGTGATCACAAAGTTTTTCGTCAAGTTTTAATATTTAAGAGCTCAAGCGTCGAATACCCAGACACAATAGAATTTTAATTGTTGTCGGCCACCTGC
The DNA here is from genome assembly GCA_963082485.1 of Eudonia mercurella. Classification (NCBI taxonomy): domain Eukaryota; kingdom Metazoa; phylum Arthropoda; class Insecta; order Lepidoptera; family Crambidae; genus Eudonia; species Eudonia mercurella. Next base: position 7,204,741 of record OY720049.1, on the reverse strand, counting down.
TGGTCGCTCGACGCTCAAGGGGTTAAATAACATCAATATAAAAATACAGGTGATGCAAAAATTGGATGCAGTAGGTACGCAAGTTGGATAAACGAGTGATTTAGCAGAATTAACACTACATATTATTTCAATAACATTTTTGAAGTGAAAACTTCTTTAGCGGCGTTGTGCACTTTTTTTGGAATGGGTAAAAAATGTTAAACTCGCGTCAGGACACGTGACCTGATCGAAAATTCGTAAGACGGATGGAGAGTAGACAGCTGGCGCGGCGTAATATAAATTTTTAATATAACTTAATATAACTTTTTAATGTAATATAAATTGTCATGTTTGTGTACGATAGCCCAATAAATAAATATTGTATTCTACCACATAAATGAGAGTACTTTTATACTGATAATTAAAGCAATTCGTGCAAAATTATTCCCTAACCATTCCTAAATATCAAAAATGCACAACGTTAATATTCAAGTTTTCACTTCTGCCGGCACTCCCAGAGTGCAACCCGTCGTTTTTTTTGTACCATGGATTTTAGCAAAGTAACGCCTGATTCCATTTATCATCATCAGCTCATTGTGGGGCACGAGCCTTCCCTATGGATGGATAGGGAGAACGAACATACACAACCACGCGGGCCCAGCGGATTGGTGGTTGTTCACGACTGCGAATGCAGCCTGGACCAACAGCTTTACGTACTTTCCGAAGCACGGAAGAGCTCGAGATGATACATTTTTGGTCACCCATCCGATGACCGGCTTTTGCGAAAGTTGCTTAACCTCAGCACTCGCAGACCGGGCGCGTTAACCACATCTACGCCATAGAGTTCCATCATCATCAATATAAAGTTATTTTACTAGGTAAATAACTAGTAAGCTCGACTAAACTTTAAATATACCACGGTCCTCTCCACGTGTAAAACATCGTAGAACACGGTACACAGATAACACAATTTAAAAAAAGAAAAAAGTCAGGCAAAAAGCAGTTGGAGCCGGCGACGGACGGCGCGCGGCTAATTGTACGTCATATCGCGGCATCGTTCATCTTACGACATAGAGTAGAATGCGCAGAGAGTACAGGTTATAACCGTTCTATGGTTTAGTGGTTAAGACCACCGACCGGTCCTAATCAGAGGTCGGGTTCTATTCCCAGCTTATTCCAGCCAGCATTACATCTTTGTATACTCGGTTTGGTTGGTGGTAGAGCTTGTTTTAACTCCGTCTGGCTAGCTACATCTTATATAAATAATATGTCGGTATAACACCAATGGTTGTAGCATTGTTGCGAGATAAAAACAGAGCGGTTAATGCGAGTTTCATTCGCCATTCGATCACGTTAACGAAAACGAGAATTTGTATGGCAACATTTTAATTCTTCTCGTATGTCGCCAGGAGGCGCTGTTTCAATGCCATACTAATTTTGACTCATTTTCGTTGAAACAAAACTCACACTAGGCACCCTGTGTCTTAGTAGTTGAGGGTTCCGGGTGAAGTGAAGTGAGATGAAGGTCAAGTGCTTCATCATTAGCATCATCATCATCATCTCAGTCAAAAGACGTCCACTGCTGGACAAAGGCCTCCCCCAAGGATCTCCACAACAACCGGTTTTGTGCTGCTCGCATCCAGAGGGTTCCGGCGACCAGACCTTCACCAGATCGTCGGTCTACCTTCTGCGCTGCGCTTTCCGGTACGCGGTCGCCACTCAAGGACTATTCCGCCCCAGCGGCCATCAGTCCTGCGAGCAATGTGCCCTGCCCACTGCCACTTGAGCTTAGCAACTCTTCGGGCTGTCGGTTACCTTTGTTCTTCTGCGGATCTCCTCATTTCATTCGAACAAATCATTCGTCCGCTTAAGAACACCCGTATCCCATGATGGACCCCTATAGCAGCGCCACCTACCGGGTCCAATTGTAAATCTAAACCATTCTCGAATCCACTTGAACACACACAGAAAATTTCATCCAAATCGGTCCAGCCGTTTAGAAAAAGTTCAATAACAAACACACCGCACAGAAGATTCATATATGTATACAGATAATAAACAATACATAATCTACGTGTTGCCTTTAGGACCTACGTTCGTCATACTTATTCTTTAAAAAACAGATTCAAGACAAAGACGGTACTACATCAACTATTTTAATAAAACCTACAAAAGTATATCTGTCTCGTAGTTACGAGAACATGGCTAGTAGTAACGAGTGAGACAGAAGACACGTGGTCGATTGCCTAATAATATAACTTTTGTAGTTTTCTATGCGATGTTGTTGGAAATTGAACTCTATATGTAAGTGAATAAGACGCGGTTGAAGTGACATCGGTGAGGGATTAAGATCAATGGTCTATAAAATCGATCGTGTTTTATGCGCAGACGCTGCGGATCAGCGGATGTAGTGCGTCGAATGGAGGGTTAGGGTTGGCTCTTTTAATAACAAACTCAAAAAATTTATTAAATTGATAATATAAAAAAATACTTTTTTACTTAAAAACGAACTCACGAAGTTAACAAAGTGTTGAAAAAAACTTTTCAAATCAAATCAAATCAAATAATAGTTTACTGCGTATAAACAATCCATATTTAATATTCAATTACAATCAAAATAAACATTTTTTTTTTGTTGATGGCTTCGTGCGATTAGCACATTTAGCCAGTGTCAAAGTAATTTTTCTAACATGTAATACATAAATAAACAATATTTCTTTTCTGTATGATGATGATGAATGATAATAGAAATGAGAAGTGAGAAATGATATACCCCCCAACCCCTCGAGTATTTCAGTAAAGATGGGGCTTTACTAAGTCTTCGGGCGGACTTCTTGAGAGAATTTGAAAAGTGACGTTGCACTGTTTTGTTTCATTTGCCAACACTCATGCACACTCACGAACACTTAACGGTTAATAATCCACCATTATTTCACATTAATATTCGATATAACACAAATTTTCAAAAATAAAACAAAACCGCAGACATGACTCTTCACTTACCCGCCAAGAAGTCCTAAACATAAATTAAATATATATATATATATTAAAAGCGAGATTCGAATTTGCACCTTCTAGCTTTCCGGGATTTCCGGGCCAGATGCAACCAGTTGTCTAATAATGGAATCAACATTACTACGAGTATAAAGTGCGACTTTTAGATCCGAATCATTTTATGTCATGAATTAAAATAATTACGATTTACAGTAGGTAATGAATGGCAGTTTTAAGAAAATTAAAGAAAATGTTAAGTATCTAATATTTAAAACACTTATGAAAAGTTTTCCAGATTTTTAAAATTATTTTCTTTAATACACAAAAAACACACAAACAGTAAACAAAATACAAACTTTAGTGAGCATAGTTGGACTGGGTTATTCCCTTATAAAAGAGATCCATTCCAGCCAACCTAAGGTAGAATGGGAGCAAACAAGTCTATTTCTAATGACGCAATTTTTGATTTAGGAACTAATTCGTCAAGCAGAAAGAAAGTTCCAATTGGTCAAGTGTGTATTACCGCGTGTGTTTGTTCTGATTTGTCAAGCAATGCAAAAGTAATAATTAGTGAAGTCCCAATTTTGTTTCGATTTGCCAAGCCTTATTTTTGTTTCAACTGGTCAAGCCAATAAAAAGTTCTGAATTGTCAAATGTTTTTTTTACTTAAACACAATTTTCACGTAACCTACGGGAGTATGGCAGCTAGTATTTCTGTTGTCTAATAAAAAAAAAAACCTTAAATCTTAAATTTCTAACCTATCACGTGACCTACAGGATTAGAGCAAAAGTAAAATGTTGCGAAATGATTATTTGACCAAGTAAATTAACAACATTTGACAATTCAGAACTTTTTATTGGCTTAACCAGTTGAAACAAAAATAAGGCTAGGCGAATCGAAACAAAATTGGGACTTGACTAATTATTACTTTTGCATTGTTTGACAAATCAGAACAAAAACACGCGGTAAAACACACTTGACCAAATTGGAACTTTCTGCTTGACGAATTAGTTCCTAAACCCAATTTTTATTATATATAGTTATATTATAATTCACAATGCAATGTTTATGCTTGTTTTTTTATAGCTTTTTAAATTTTCTGATTTAGGTACTGGTCGTTTAATCATGTCGACATCCCTACGAGATCGGAACCCAACTAAGATGGCGCTGGGCTATTTTTGATTGTGATAATAATTTACTCTCTTGCATCACAGATCGCAGCGGCCGACGGACAGATCCGCCGCTTTTAGATATATTTATGACGCACAGTGTCCGTCTGTCATATCAAACGTTATCAAAGACTAGATAGAAGTTTTTTTTAAAACTAAATATTTGTTCACCGGAAGGAATGTATTTCTTTCTTTTTAATATTCGACGTTGACAAGGCTTGCGTTATTTTTTTCGGTCCGTGAAGGTCGTCTGTCTGTCCTCTTTTAACTAATCTGACAGTTGTTTTAGATCTAATTAGTAATTAACTTTACGAAAGCACCTGGTTGAAATTTTGAACTGTATTAAATATGCTGGCAAGCTTCGCAAACAAGAGTTCCTAGTCTTGTTTTATTTCCTTTTAGGTTAGGTAAACGCAAACGATTATAGCTAGGTATCAAAATAATTCAAAATAATTATTAATACTAGCACTCGTACAAACAAAATGCATGTTAATCAAACAAAATGCATGGTACAAACAAAATGCATGGTAATAAAATAATAAACGATGGGATTACCCATCGTTATATTTCCGTTTCAAAATATAACGCAAGAGATTGAAATCCTTCAAAGAAATGAAACAAATTTAAGTATAATTTACTCGCGTTTAATTTTCATAGTTACTTTAATTTATTATTTCAAGACCTTTTAAATAAACTAGACGCGAGCAAGTGTTTAAAAAGTTCCTAAACAGCGTTTCGTGTCATTGTGAAGTTGGTGAGTGTTCGCGCAAACTATAAAAAACAATCCCTTACCTAAAAAGAACTGACTTTAAGAAGTACGAATATCTTAAAAAGTAGATCTCCGTAGTGCATTCGTAGCTTTCAAATCTTTCTTTCCAGCCAGCGCTGAGATCTGAGGAGCTATTACTATCCGCATAATTCTAAAACGCACTTTCGAAAACAATGCCGCAAAAAGTAAGCAGTAAGAAATATGAATATCTTAAAAACTAGACCTCCGCATTGCATTCGCTGCTTTCAAATCTTTCTTTCCAGCCAGCGCTGAGATCTGGCGCGCTATTACTATCGGCATAGTTCTAAAACCGCCAGACAATGGCCCTCACTGCCTCAATGCCACTTCGCGAGATCGTAGGCTTTTAGTGACGAGCACTCGATACCTCTTGCTCTGAACGACAAACATGCAGGCTTGTAAGCGACTTGAAACACAAAAGAAATACGAAAGAGGTTCGACTATTTTCCAGTTTTTATTTTTTTTTATATATATGTCACTGTCAATGGCAAAATTAAGTTTTTTTCTAAAGTTATGGCTAGGTGCGCATTACAAGCTTATTTATATTTCCACTGATGGGGGAACAAGCCTTCCCTATAGATGGATAGGTTTAACAGGCCATAAAAAATTACGCAAGCCCAGTGTAGATTGGTGGTTGTTAACGACTACTAATGCAGCTGGGACCAACGGCTTTACGTGCCGTCCGAAGCATGGAGGACCTCAAGATGATAAATTTTAATCATCCATCTGATGACCGGCCTTTACTAACTTCAGCACTCGCAGACCGACCGTTACCACTGCGCCATCGAGCTCCTTTCTTTACCACTTAATAGTTTTTAAGAAGTAATAGTTAATCACTGAACTCAGCTTCAAGATACATCAACGCTTAGACTAGTCTTAATATAAATGTACGCCTAGATCGCCTGATAAAATAATTTCTGGGCCGTCCTAACTAATGTGCTATTAGGAATGCGGGAAATTAATGCGCAAGATTCAGAGAAATGTATTTATTTACGTTAGCTTATGACGCTGATGGCGTATTTATATACGAAAATATCAGTTAAATAACATTGAGGACTCTCAGAAGATTAGAGTGAATGCATATTCATATAAACAGTGTGTTTTCCGACTGGGACCGTACGAGAAAGTCCTGAGATATATGTAGAATATATGACTCTTCGCGGAACTAGCAGGAAAAACTAAGGAGCACAATTAAAACACGGTCGTTTGGTATAGCGTCTAATCAGTGAGAGAGAGACTTACAAAAAGTGTTACCCTCAACATAAAATATAATAATTAACTTACTACCTACATACATTACAGTCCGAAACCATAAACAATGCAGCAAGAAATGTTTTTGGCACCATTAGGTCTTTTTTGTGAAAAGAATTTTGACATAGCATATTTTTTGGTCAAGTCAACATAAAAACGAGTCAAATTGATCTTTTATAAAATTTTAATCTAGAATATAAAGTTAATTGCATTGTTAAACAATTACACTTAATATTTATTGTTATCGACTATTAAACAAGTTCAAATTAGACCACAAAAGTAGGTACAAAATAACTTGTTTATCAAGCTGTTTTTGAATTGCATATCGGGAATTTAGCACTACGAAGTTTGAATCGAATAAAAAGAACAAATTAAAAACTAACCAAGTAGGACAGTTGCACCAGTGTTCGACAGGAACCACTGGTCGACATTCCTTCCTTTAATCGTGAAAAATGGGGCTCAACGACTGTTTTTAGTTTTATCAACAATTTAATACAGTTCATAATCTGCTGCCTAGTTGTCATCATGTAAAAATCCGATAAAAAATTGTGTTGATTTTTGGCGACGAAAACCGAGTCGAACACTGGGCTTCAAGTGTCGAAGATTGGTGCCACGCCCCTAGTTACCTACGCCTTTCTCCGCCATCGCGTAATAAGCGTCCATTCTCGATCTGTCATCGGCCATTATAAATAACATGGGCCCAACGAGACCCGGATTATCCCGTAGTCACCGGGGCGCAAGGGGCGCGGTCTTAGGGTAACACTACATTAAGGTAGAGCGGAGCTGAGCGGAGCTGAGCGGAGCTGAGCGGAGCTGAGCGGAGCAGAGCGGAGCTTTATATACAAAAACTCCATTGATGTAATTTTTTTAATTGCTAAAGGATGAGCACATGGCCTTTACCTCACCTGATGTTAAGTGATGATAAGGCCGAAAGTGGCAGCGCGTAGCTGCCGGGACATTGATGTTAATGTGGCATATTTAGACAAGATGGAGCTAGCCAGGCGGACATAGAAGCCCTACCAACCAAACCGAGTACACAGACATGTACTTAAAGCGATTTCAGGGAAACGGACCTGAGGCTTCTGTCTCGCGCCGGCGCCGTCCCATTTGTGCGACTTGACAGTTATCCTTAGAATAACGACGCCGCTCATGTCTGCTCCGCTTAACTCCACAAAATAAGGAGACCCAAAAGGCAAGCTTTATGTACCGCGCTCGAGCAACGCACACATAGACCCTCTCACAGACCCGAATCTTGGAATAGTTCGGAACAGTTTGAACGAAGCTGTTGCGAGATTCCGTGTCCGCGAGAGGTTGTCTATGAGTGACGTTGCTCGAGCGCGTATGTTTGAAGCCTACCTTCTGCAGTCCATTGGAGCAGAGTGGGGAAGAGCAGTTGAAATAAAGGGACTCTATTCCTTGATTACCACACAGCTCTGGTAGGCCACTCTTGACGCAAACTCAATCTCAATACAATTCCAATACGATTAATATGTATCGATATTGGGATAAGTTTCGCAATTTCGGAACGCCCCATCTCGATAATAATTTGTTCACTCAATTTCCACGCAATTTAATTCCAATGTGGCGCTATTATCGCTTTTAAGAGTGCCATTTGAATTTTTTAGATTTGTGATTGGAAATTGATTATTGCAATTGTGTTTCAAGAGTAATCCTACTGCTCCGCTCAACTCCGCTCAGCTCCACTCCGCCTTAATAGAGTCTCACCTTTACGAGTCGGATCTTAGGGGTCGGGTCTAACCCACCTTGAGGTGTATTCATGGCTGACTAATGCTTAATTAGGAACGATTATTAAAATCGAGAGTGGAGAAAATAGAAAGGTTAAGTGTGCGACACATGCGAGCTGTACTTTGTTAATCAATTAGTTTCTTATACTTAACTAGTGGTCGCCCAGTGATCGGAAGTTGATTGAAATACTTCCGTAATTCTTTGAGTTTTTAATTTTCAACGTTATTTAAGTTCTTTTGTTAAAGAGTTTGATACATCTATAACAATTGCATATAATTGGTCGTTGAAATTCACACATCTTTTCAGTGCTTAAGAAAGAACACTTGAAAAACTGTTTATTAGTCATTGAAAATTTTTATTCATCTTTTCAATGCGTAACAAGACCTGGAAATACTGTTTAATACTTCGGCTGCAAGGCTTGAACCTACGGCATTAAATCACACTAATATTATAAATGCGAAAGTTTTTTTATGCCGCTATTCCCACGGGAATGAATGGAAACTGTCAAAGCCGGTACGAAGTCCGCCGGATCCACTAGTAAAAAATAAAGACTTATATTGGTTTGATGTTTAGATGTGTGATGTTTTCTTTGTATGTTCATGTGTTTAAAACTAATGTTTGACACATTTTTCGTCGCCAATTACACTATCACACTAAAATTATAAATGCGAAAGTTTGTGTGTATGTGTGTGTGTGGGTATATTTGTTGCTTCTTCACGCTGCACCGGATGGATGGATTTGGATGAAATTCGGCATACAGATAGTTTATAACCTGGATTAACACATAGGATACTTTTAAACCCGATATCCCACGGGACCGGAAACCACGCGGGCGGCCGCTAGTAAATAAAGATTTTTATTCGGGATGCCAGTTAGGAAGCTTCCATTCTTCCATTCCATTCTTGCTAAACACTAAAATCAAATGCTGAGCCCTATTTTGATGATTATAAGAAAATAATGTCGATCACTGGTGCCTGTCGAAGACTGGTGCCACTGAACTCCTTCTCCATATGCCCTTTAACTGTGACAAATCTCACTATCATCAGTGTGCGCAATGGGCTTTTAAAAAGAGGTAGGTACGTAAAGTTTTTATTCACGTATTATTAATAAGAATAAGGATAATAATTAAATGTCCTACTACTTTTAATGTAGCCAGTTCCAACCACTGTTTTTTTGTAAAAAAAAGAAACAAAACAGTGTTAATGTTAAAAAAAAAACAAAAAAAAAAATTACAATGATAATTTTTCTGATAATTGTTACAAAAGTCATACGTTTCCGGCTTCGCGTTGATTTTTGGGACAGACATACGTTAAACAACATGTAGGTATGCCAAACGCCAACAAACAACAGTTACATTCCAAGTACCAACTCAAACGATAAAACAATAGTTTCATTACCGGTAACATACAAATATGACGGCTGTCAGTTGTCACCCGTGACAGCGCGCAATTAACAGTTTATCGTTATTAACGTCGTTTTAACTGTTACACCGTTATAACCGTTGTAACATTAAAACTGTTCACGGAGCAGTGTCGGCTGAACAATAATGTTGTCGTTAAATTATTGTAGACGATAGGAGTGATGTTCCTTTGTTTCGTTATGATTGTAATTATTTTAAGAGTACCGCTTAAATGTCAGAAAGAAGGGGACAGTTGGTAAACTAGAAGCAACGTTTGCAATGGCAGGTCACGAGATAAGTAAACAGTAAATAGCCTATTATAACTATCCAACAAATGGGCAAAGGTCTCCATCATTGAAATCAAGACATCACTACAATTGATGGGTAATGGCTTAATCACCACGCTTGCCAAATGCGGGTCGGCGATGATCACAAACCCGGGCTTCCAAGTCAAAGTCGAAGTCAAAATTTTTGATGTGTAACATCTTTCCGCTCGCTTTCTATACAAGCAATTAGTGGGAGTGATTTCGTGAAATGGGACGGAAGTATGTGTAACAGTGTAACAGGAAGTCGGAGAAGCACGCAAGCGCGCGCCATTTTGTAAATTTAGAATCGATATGAACATGACATATTATTATTATATGTGACATATTGTGTCATTTGACTATCAAAGGTCATTTTGATATGACAAATATCTTCTAATGAGTATTTACTGCATTTATTTTATAATGTAATACCTGACCCAATTTTTTCAGAATATAATGTTAAAATTGCTTATTACTAAGCTGAGATGTCAAAATGCGACTATTGTAAGGGTCGCTCGTTTTTTTAGCCAAATAAACTTACGAAAAGCGCTTTTGAATCGTCCATACATTTTTTACCTACTACCCTACCCTATTCAGGACGTCTATTTTTAGCTGCGGAGAAGAATGGGCGCAAGAAACTCCACAGCTTTAATAGAAGTAACGACATTTACAAAAAAAATATATCGTTACCAAATCATGCAACATTTAATTTAATACATTTACAATTAAACACTTTCAAGAGCCCGGGATTACAAATACTGCTTACCTCTATAAATTTACTTTACACATTTTGTTCTAAGCTAGCTGTGCCCCGCGGTTTTACCTGCGTTAATTAGCGATTAGTCATAGCGTGATGTAATATAGCCTTCCTCAATAAATGGACTATTCGACACAAAAAAAACGACGGGTTGCACTCTGGGAGTGCCGGCAGAAGTGAAAACTTGAATATTAACGTTGTGCATTTTTGATATTTTGGAATGGTTAGGGAATAATTTTGCACGAATTGCTTTAATTATCAGTATAAAAGTACTCTTTATGTGGTAGAATACAATATTTATTTATTGGGCTATCGTACACAAACATGACAATTTATATTACATTAAAAAGTTATATTAAGTTATATTAAACATTTATATTACGCCGCGCCAGCTGTCTACTCTCTATCCGTCTTACGAATTTTCGATCAGGACACGTGACCTGACGCGAGTTTAACATTTTTTACCCATTCCAAAAAAGTGCACAATGCCGCTAAAGAAGTTTTTACTTCATAAAAATTCAATTCGAACCAGTAGTTCCTGAGGTTAGCGCGTTCAACCAAACAAACAAACTCTTCAGCTTTATAATATTAGTAAGTATAGATAACGTATTTAGCATCCGGACTCAAAATTAGACCAAACACATATAGCCCAAATTATGAATAGTTTTGCTTATCTAAACAGTAGTTATATTATGCCAAAAAAACAATAATATGTGAAAGTATTATGCCATCAAAAGTTATATCTAACTCATTATGTCAAAGTAGATTAAAAATTTAAAAAAACTGCGAAGAATCTTATTGATCCCATTTTGTATATTGACCCATCCTTGTCCTGGCATGGCGAAAGTATCCATGCAAGATCGCTTCGTAAACGTGCCAACTGCCAGCCGGTTCGCCACCGAGCTCTACCCAATTTATAATATTAGTTATGATAATTATCCACGCATATATATAGCTACAGAGTTCCAGACTCCATCAATATGGGACAGATGCGAGCTGTCAAACGCACGCGTCGCGGCTATTCTGGTACACGTACAGATATTTGATGCGTTCAGTGTTTATTACGGTATCTATTTAGTCTCATTAATATATACTCGTATTTTTAGTGTTCCGTAGCCAAATGGCAAAAATCGGAACCCTTATGGATTCGTCATGTCTGTCCGTCTGTCTGTCCGTCCGTATGTCACAGCCACTTTTTTCCGAAACTATAAGAACTATACTGTTGAAACTTGGTAAGTAGATGTATTCTGTGAACCGCATTAAGATTTTCATACAAAAATAAAAAATAACAATAAATTTTGGGGGTTCCCCATACTTAGAACTGAAACTCAAAAATTTTTTTTCATGAAACCTGTTTTTTCTAGGTTTCTGATATAATTTTTTTCTAAACTGAATTGTTTTCGCGAGAGACACTTCCAAAGTGGTAAAATGTGTGTCCCCCCCCCCTGTAACTTCTAAAATAAGAGAATGATAAAACTAAAAAAAATATATGATGTACATTACCATGCAAACTTTGAACGAGATCTAGTAAGTGTTTTTTTTTAATACGTCATAAAGTACGGAACCCTTCGTGCGCGAGTCCGACTCGCACTTGGCCGGTTTTTATCTATAGTAATAGGTGTGTCTATTCCCGAAACATAGCCATACAACCACATAACATAACATGCAAAATCATATTTACGTAGATTTCCTTTTCCATACAAAAACTCAAATTTATTTTAACATTATTTTTGTCCAACGTTCCTCAACATCTCAGCCATGTGTTGCTATTTGGGTATGTTCGTAATTTTCCGGGGTTTTATGCAAGGTACTCTATCTGGGGGCACGGCAGTGCCCCCGCCAAATCGAGCAATAAAGCGTACTATCCTTTTCTCGAAACAGTTCAGGCCATTTTCGACGCCCTATAACTTCGTTGTGGATAAAACTAGAAGCCTGAATTTTCAGTAACCAAGCAGGCATTCTATGAACACGGTATATTTCAAATTTCATTCAATTTAAACCAGTAGTTTAAGAATTAAAATTAGTCAAAGTTTCTTAATTTTGTCACTCACTGACTCACTGACCGACCATCAAAACTCTAAGGCACTTCTAGCAGACATACTCGTAGAAGCTGCAAATTTAGAATACCGTGAGTGTTTAGTGTATAAATTAAGGAAAAACTAAAATATTTTGAAATTTCGGTCTAGTTTTCTAGATACACCAACTGCATAAATAATATTGTAATCCCATATAAAGTTAATGAATCAGTTTACCTGTTTATTTTTACTTTTTATTTTTAAACAATCAAATTTAATACAATATTATGTATTACTTGTGAGATACATTGTGTTTTCATGCGATGGCCAAGTCAATCTATTTATTTAAAACATAAAAGATTTTTAATATTGATATATTATGGTCACTATAAGATGTTGTTAGGTTAGCTAATTTCGTAATAACTTAAGACAGAAGGTCCCTTAAGGACTGAATAAATTAACCGACTTGGTATTACATGGGTCTCAAAAGTTTTTACGGTAGAAGAACTGAGTTGCGAGACTTAGTTTTATACAAGTTTGTTTTTGATGGTTCTGCCATATTCAAGACTATACACATGCTGTACACATATAGCGACCGGTGAACAGTGGCCTACGGGTTATTTTCAAAACCTATCGCAAGCACCAGTTTCTCACAAAGGGTACTTATGGGTTCCATTTACTTTATGCCTCATTTTCTCTGTACAACTTATACTTTGTGATGAGAAAATAAATTATATCTGAATTTGAATTGAATTGAATTTTGACCTGACTGACTGATTCATCATCGCCGATCTTAAAACGCTAAAGGTTATTAAATGAAGTTTGGACTGCAGATTAATTGAGTGACGTAACCAGCCACTAAGAAAGGATTTTATGGTAGTCATACCCTAACTAAAGGGATCAAATAGTGGGTGAAAGTTTGTATGAAAATCCGTCGATTTTGAAGTAAAATACATGAAAATTAGGATTTGGCTTTTTGAAAAGGACTTTGCCCAATGGGTCAGTATATGTAGGCTATTTTTTTTATTTCTTACTATGTGTCACATAACATTGTATTACATTATATACATATAACATTACTAGAGTAAATTGGTTAATAACAGTTTAGTGTCTTTCCTAAGGCAACAATTTGGGGTAGAGAGTAACCGCTGAAAAAGGGGGAGTGGAGGAACACTCTCCACGAAATACTATGTAGGCAACAACACCTGCGCCCCGCCTAACGACCGCTAACGACCAACCGCGACGCAAACACCCAGCCACAAAATAAGGGAGACTCAGAATCTGTAAAATGACTGCCATAATAAGTTTTTTTTTAAATATTAACGGGTAAGCACAGTGCCTTGATCTCACCTGATGTTAAGTGATGATAAGGCTAATGATTGAAGCGCACTGCACCCGGGATCCTCAACTAGTGAGGCATTGGCTCTCTTATCTCTAACTGCCCGAACACAACAATGCTACAAACATTGATGTTATGGCGACATATTTAGATAAGATGGTGGTAGCTAGCCAGGCGGACAAACAAGCCCTACCACCAACCAAACCGAGTACACAAACATGTACAACCCGCTGGGAATCGAACCCGGAAATTTGGATCATCATCTGTAGGGGTCATCAACTTATTTGTGATTTTAGCGATAATTGTTTATAGACCACCTTTCTTCTAGTTGTTTAGTAAAGGAGATGTTTAATTTTGTATGGAGAAATTGCCAACACCTTGTATATAATACCGAAAGATAGCTAATACATGGAATAAGCTTATTCGAAATGATTTTCTTCAAATAAATGAACAGTTTTTACGTAAGAAGTATTTGAAATAACAAAATATAGCAACTTTCGTGATGGCAGATGGTATTCTGTCAATGTCAAGTAGCTGTCAAAAAAAAAGTATGTTTTTCAGTAATATAAAAATTATCTTTCTTTTTTTCAATCTGACACATTAATGGTAAAGCATATTGGGATATTTATTGATTTAACTAAATACATATATGGGACTTCTTGGCGGGAAAGTGAAGAGTCATGTCTGCAGTTTTGTTTTATTTTTTAAAATTTGTGTTATGTCGAATATAATGTGAAATAATGGTGGATTATTAACCGTTAAGTGTTCGTGAGTGTGTATGAGTGTTGGCAAATAAAACAAAACAGTGTAACGTCACTTTTCAAATTCTCTCAAGAAGTCCACGTGAGGACTTAGTAAAGCTCCACATCTTTACTGTGATACTCGAGGGGTTGGGGGGTATATAATTTCTCACTTCTCATTTCAATTGAAGGGTGTTTTGGAAAAACGACCAATGTCACATTGATAAAGTTTTTCAGGAAGTAAATAAAAGTTTATAAAATGGAAATATTGGAATAATAACTACTTTTTATATATTAATTGATAAAAGCTCATAAAAATTAACAATCTTAATAACAATAGGGTTTTTTAGTTTTATTATTTATAACTTATTTTTAAGTCTAAAGTTTTCTTGTAAATAATATTTCCAGCAAAAATAGCCAAGGTCTTGGACATTGGTGGTTTTTCCTAAGAAAATTTGTAAAGTTTAGAAAATAAAATTTTCTAGCATATGAATAGGATAGTTTTTTGTGTAATAAAATACATATTTTTGACTTACAAACTTTATTTTACCACATTTATCACTCACAGGCATCACTGTTGTCATCTGCTTCAATGTCAATGTCATTTTGGCTAGTACTTGGGAGGACATTTTGACATAGCTCTTGATAATAGGCTCTACTGTCAGGCCTATGAACAAATGCACTTAGGCGAAGTAAATCGTGTGCTTTTGCTGCAGGTAAAGGTAAACTTTCAAAATAAAGCTGCTTTAATTCAATCATGTCACCTAGTTTCTTTTTGTTGCGAACTGTGCACCCTGTGTACAGACCATGAAAGTCCTCTTTCTTATGAACCAATGGACTTGATGCCTTTATTTCAAGTATTCTTAACTTTCTAAGGGCTAGCGTAGGCCTTGGGGATTTCAAAAAATACTGAATTAAGCAACTCTTCATGTCTATGAAATCATCTTGTTTCATATTTACAACTTTGAAGGGGCTTGGGCTAACACGTGCTTCTGATATAAGCTCATCCCAGTCTGATGGCACTTCAGGGCAATAAGCACGTTTTTTTTTCTCTATTAAAGCAAAATCCTGATCATTTGGCATATACGAATGACCACGGACTGGGAAAATATGTTTAATCTTATTAAAAAGTTTTAGACAATGAACTAAAATGTACTGAAAGTATACCATTACATGATTCTTATTTTGCCCTGCACAGCCATCACTTAGAAAGATCAGTGTGTCACTAGTGATATTTTTATTCTTTAAATAATGAAGTAACATAGATGTTACTTCATTAGCACCTTTTTTGCCTGTTGTTTCTGTATATACATACATATCAGCACTGTCATCAGCTAAATCATGTACACCGAATACATAGTACCATAACTGTCTAGCATAAAAAACATCACCAGTCTTTATATGAGGAAGGGGCAGATTTTGCATGTAATCAAAAGAAATGACCATGCATTTACCTTCTCGAGCAAGTAACTGGTATTTTTTCTTTAATTCCCTGAACTTAGCAGCTTTCCGTAAATGCAGCTCTTTTTTTATTAAATTTTCCTTTTTCACTGTATCAGTTTCAGCACTTGCTATTTTTAAATCAAGACTGTCACACACGGCACATGTGTCACTGCGAGGAAGCCCAAATTTAATGTTAAACTTTGAATGAAAAATATTATAGTATATCTTGTATGTAATTTGAATCCAATATTCTTGTAAAAATATTTTATGCATTTTCTTTACATTTAAGGTTTCAGGCAGAAACATTCTGTTTGGATTTTGTCTTAGAGAGTAGTGAGACTGCCTAGCTTTAAAAGATTGTATATGTAACCTTACCAGCTCAGCTAATTCATCAGGAAACTTATTTGGTCTATTGAAATGGGTACCTCTAGCATCTTGAGGCAAGGTTCCTTTATTTACAGCAATATCTTGTATACGCCGAAGTCTTGACCTTGTTATACATAGAATGCTTAAAAATGCTGAGTGACAGACCTTCTTTTCTTTATTGTTTGTATGCAGTTTATATTCAAAAGACACACTATGATCAGTAATCTTGCTAGATTCATCTGTTAACTGTCGCCTCGGTCGTTTTCTTGCACATGGGGCAAAAGAAATGCAGGAAAATATATATGCATCTTGCTTATTTTTAGAATCTAATGAGTAGAATGTTTTGAAAATGTGTCTTCTTTCGACTTCACTAACATTTTCGAAACATTTGAGTCGTTTGCACCTGGAAAATCCAAACAAAACAGATATAAAAAACTGACACTAAAATGATTAACGGTCGTACATTATACCATTTAAAATAAATTACTACTAGGTAGCTACAAACCTGCAGTCTTGACCTACAGTAGCTTCTGATATTGGCTTGCCGGCATGATTTACATGAGGTTTTCCATGAACTTTTAGCTGTTTGATAGCAGTTCTTTTACTTATTTTCGGTGGTTTCCGTTCTGGCCACGTAACTATTTCCTCACTTCTTTCAATATCGTTCATAGTCTTAAGCTTATTTAAATAATAAAGACAGCAAAAACAGACCGACAGAGATTTTTACTTATTTTTCACCTTCTGACTTTGACAGCTAACGTATGAAACCCGCGAAACGTCGATCTCATTTTTTTTTTAAAAACCGCCAATGTCCATGGACCTTGGCTCTTTTTGCCTGAAACGCTATGGACATTGGTTGTTTTTCCAGAAACCCCTAAACTTTGGAGCTATATTTCTACCGGACGTTGGCTGTTTTTGCTCTTTATGTCATACACATATTAAAGTATGAAACGCGAAAAATCCATAGAGCAAAAAAACTCGATTTAAAAAAAATGTGACATTGGTCGTTTTTCCAAAACACCCTTCAATTATCATTCATCATCATCATACAAGATGGAAATATTGTTTATTTATATTTGTATTACTTGTAAGAAAAATTACTGGCTAAATGTGCTATTCGCACAAAGCCATTAACTAAAGAAAAGAAAAAAATACATGTATTTTATAAAAATTTTTTAGTAAGTGTACTAGGTCTTGGCAAATAATTAACCTTTTCACCGCCAACAACTTCTATAGAAGTTCGAGATTTTTGTGCCCTCCACGCCAGAACTTCTATAGAAGTTCGTCATTGTACCTACTTTAATAAAACACATTTACGATACATAAAACATTTATTTCTTTTGTAATTTTGTAAGATGGACACAACTGAAGCCCTATTTTTTTATTTTCCCAGCCAAAACAGGCTTTTTTGTGTTTTAAAATGGATAAAAACAAAAACGCCTCAAATATTTTTATATCCCGCACGCCAACGACTTCATATCAAGTAGGCCAGTGATGTGACGCGAAAGTTGCATTCATTACAATCCTCTATATTTACTTTGTTTTATTCCATCCAAATGTTCATAAATTCTATGATTGAAAATAAATTCCGGTCAGTAAATAACGTATTACATAATACATTTTAAAATTAATGTACGTATCAAATCACTTGATTAAAATTAATTAAGTTTACTGAGGACTTTCGATATTGCAACACCCATCTCTACGTAATCGCAAGATGTCAGTGCTACCAGCGCCACCGACTTCATTTCAAGTTTACCCGTGACGTCATAAGCGCACCGGTGTTAAGGTCATCGTGTCATAGTGCCGGGGGCGTTACAAACGAAACAAACGTCCGCACGTGTGTTTCTTTCCCGGTCGGGGTAATACCTAAACAGTGCAAAATGAGTGAATGTTATTTTGATGAGTTGTTGCGGATTTTAGAAGGTGTGGAACCTGATTCAGAGTTGGATTACTTTATTATATTATTTTAGTAAGTAAATATATTTATTTATGACGTACAAAGGGAACGTACTTACTGTCCATTCTCGTTCGTGCGTTTACAAACAAGAAATCGGCTACTAAAACACTATTCAAATGTTTATTGTAAAAACAAAACGTACTAAAACATACACACAGAACACGTACACTCGGTAACTCAGCGGTAGTTAAAAGTCTGTAATTCAGCCACTTAACCAAAATACGCTGTATAGCTATCAATATTAAAACTGAACGTGAACACAATATGTACATGATACGTCGATACAAAACTTTGTAATGTAAAAAAAGCATAGACAAATTGTTGATCGAAGTAGACAACCCTTTTTCTTAAGAAATTTATCGTGCTACGAGCGCCAAAAACTTGATATGAAGTCAACGGGCTACGTTATGAAATGAATAGTGAAGTGAAGAAGAGGAGCGGCCGAAATCTGTCAATGCCAATCCAAACTCACATTCTATCTTTTTTTAATTTTTCATTGCTTAGGATACAATCCGTGCAGCCTTAATAAAATATTGTTTCAAAAATGGAATCGGAGGAAACTAAGTAGTAGGGGTTAACGAAAAAAACTATATTAATTAATGTTTTTTTCGTATTAAAATCGGAGGTGCTGTTTATGAATAATTATGACATCTATATTTGGAGGTCAAAAAAGGCTGGCCTTATTTTATTAGCTCTGAACAGCTTTTTCGAATTTCGACCACTGGCCGAGCACTTGTTTTATTTAAAAAGTACACATACAGGATTTTTAAATAGAATAAAAAACAGCATACAAAGTGTCAAGGATCACAAACCAGACTTTAACCAAGAAGTGTAGTAGCAATAAAACAATTGTACTGCGTTGGTATCATACGCATATAGGTACACACGGCGGCAGATTAACCTACCCAAATCTGTCATATTTCTCCAATGAATATTGATCCTTAATACTAAATATAAAGTTCAAAATTGATCGTAAAAATTTGATCTGCCGCCGACTACGAGACGCCGCGACGTTTCGATTTTCTGATGATCGATCGGCTGATTACGCCTTTCAGAATTTCGTTTAGACCGTGCTACTGAACGACTTCCCGACAGATCACTTTTCAAAATGGTTTCCTTATTTTCTCACAATATGCGTCCAGTCCTGCAGCCTGTAAGCTTCATTCATCAAGCTATTAAGCTAGCTGCGACTTGCTAGTGCAAGTGGCGCCATCTATAACATATTATGGTGCACAGGGCTGGCTTCATCGCAAAAGCATCGAAGCCAACTGAGTTGAAATCAAACTAATAAAATATTTATTTTCAATTTGTAATAACTTGTTGACCGCCGCTGGGACACAAAAGAAATTCAATTAATTACTCAGTCCGCAATACTCAATATATTTATTGCAAAAGCGTTATAACGACGGTAACAAATTATAAGATCAAATTATGGACCCTGTCGGGCACGCAATTAAAAAGAAAGGAAGGAGAGAGGAAGCGATCGGTTAAATGGCGAATTACATTGAAAAAGTAAATTAAATCTATACTAATATTATAAAGAGGAAACCTTTGTATTTTTGTATGTATGTAAGTTTGCAACGAATAAACTCAAAAATTACTGGACCGATTTAAAAAATTCTTTCACCATTAGAATGCTACATTAGCGCTGAGTAACATAGGCTATATTCAAAAAAATATATCAAATAAAACACTAAAAACGACAATTTAATTTTCCAATACGAAATGATTTGTTGGTTTTGTTGTCATGGAAACCATTGATATATATTTAACTCAATGATGGAAACTGTCAAAGCGGTACGAAGTCCGCCGGGGCAGCTAGTAGCTTCTATATTTACTGTCTTACTGCTAGACAAAGGCCTCTATCATTGAAACCAAGCTACCGTTACAACTGATGGGTATTGTCTTAATCACCACGCTCGCCAAATGCGGGTTGGTGATCTCGATCCCGGGCTATAGCGGCCATAAACAAATTATCATTTCAGCTCGCGGGCAAGCACTGCTAGGTATAAGCTCTTTTATCACGCCAACTTAGCCGGTCCCAAATAAATAAATAAATCTATATACATATAATGACTTGTCCTGACTGATTCATCATCGCCGAGCCTAAACCGTTGAAACTAATTAAATGAAATTTGAATTGTAGATTAATTGAGTGACGCAACCAGCCATTATGAAAGGATTTTACGAAAATCACACCCTAAGGGGGTCAAATAGGGGTTGAAAGTTTGTATGAAAGTCCGTCAGTTTTGAAGTAAAATACATGAAAATTGGTATTTGGCTTCTTGAAAAGAATTAAAAAATTACGTGTCTCAGGAATTTTGTTTATTTTCCTTTCAAGGAGAAAAAAGGGAAAAAGGCTTTTTTGGGGTAATCGTTATTTTTAAAGTAATAACTATCAAAATGAATATTTTAATTGATGAATAGATTTTTCAACAAAAGTAAAGAATTACGTGTTTTAGCATTTTTCGAAAAACTTTCCCTAGAGAGGTGAAATAAGGGTGGAAAGTTTGTATGGAAATCTGACATTTTTAAAGTTTAATCCACGGACTGACTAATATGAACGTACCTTTAATAAGTTTAGCTTTTAATACCAACAATCACACGTCGTCGTGTAGCCTACGAGAGCGAAGCCGCGAGCAAAAGCTAGTTATCTATATCTCTATACTATACTTAACAGAAGAGACGAAGTTTGTGACTTTGTTTGTTTGTTTGTTTGAGAATGGTAACTCTGGAACTACTGGTCGAAGTACAAAAATTCTTTCACTGATAGAACGATATATATCTTGTGGGTAACAACAGGCTATATTTTGATTTGATAAAAAAAGATTTATTTTTCAAATCTCGACATAGACGCTTTTTGGCTGCTTTAAATTTGAAATCGACATAGGTAAAGTCGCGAGCAAACTGCTAGTTACTTAAAAACAGTAAAATGGCTTCGTATACCAGCTGGCAGCCCTAGCTGTTCCGTGCTGCAGCGATACTTAGTCCCACGTTGCGATAGGCGTTGCTGGAGCGACGCCAAAGGAGGCCGGAGAAGCCTTTAGCAGGTTCATAACTTAGTTAAAGCTCTACAATTAATATATAACATGTAACATAATACATGCACACATTCAAAGTAACTTGTTAAGAAACGGCAGATGTATCGATTTCAGTATTGATGTGTAACATCTTTCCGCTCGCTTTCTATTTAAGCAATTAGTGGGAGTGATTTTGTGAAATGGGACGGAAGTATGTGTAACAGTGTTACAGGAAGTCGGAAAAGCGCGCAAGCGCGCGCCATTTAGTAAATTTAAAATCGATATTATGAACATGACATATTATTATTATATGTGACATATAGTGCCATTTGACTATCAAAGCTCATTTTGATATGTCATATGTCTTCGTTTACCTAAGACAGACGGTCCAGTTAGGTAAGTCCAACTTCGAGAAAGTGATCTCTCGACGATTCCAGCTCGGATGGGCTGCATTCGGGAAGCTACGTGATGTATTCGCATCCAAAATTCCTCAATGTCTCAAGACAAAAGTCGCTGACCAGTGTGTGTTGCCAGTGAGTACATACGGGAGTGAGACGTGGTCCTTTACTATGGGTCTCATAAGAAGGCTCAAGGTCACCCAGCGAGCAATGGAGAGAGCGATGCTCGGTATTTCCCTGCGCGAGAGAATCAGAAATGATGAAATCCGCAGGAGAACTAAAACAACTGACATCGCTCGGAGGATTGCTCAGCTGAAGTGGCAGTGGGCGGGACACATAGCGCGGAGAACCGATGGCTGTTGGGGCGGAAAGGTTCTCGATTGGCGACCACGCACCGGACGACGTCCGTGGGCAGGCCCCCTACAAGGTGGACCGACGATCTGGTGGCGGTCGCGGGAAGCCGCTGGATGCGGATTGGGGGAGGCATGCCCAGCAGTGGGCGGCATATAGCTGACGATAATGATGATGATGAAATGTCTTCTAATGAGTATTTACTGCATTTATTTTATAGTTATAAAATGATGTAATACCTGACTCATTTTTTTTCAGAATATAATGTTAAAATTACTTATTACTAAGGTGAGATGTCAAAGGTTACATCATATGCGACTACTGTAAGGCTCGCTCGTTTTTTTTGACGTGACAACGTCTTATAATTCGATAGAGCCGGCTGCACGCACGAAAAAGTTCGGCGTTACCTCGCTCTGAGGCGTTCCATGTAAGGCTTGAAGTGCAAGCGAGAGCGCGGAACGAGCGACAAAGAAGCACAATCGGCTGAGTAGAAATTTAGCCGTGCTGCTGTGCAAGCCCGTGTCCGGCATCGCCACCGCGGTACTTACCCCCAACACCCCCCGACACCCCCAACACCTCCCGACACCACCAACTCCTCCCGCCTACCTGTTCGACGGGCTGCTGCTGCTGTGCAAGCCCGTGGCCGGCATCGCCACCGCGGTACGTACCCCCAACACCCCCCGACACCCCCAACACCTCCCGACACCTTCTTAAGACGTTGTCACGTTCAACTATCGTCAGTAAACCGACTTTACAGACAACCAATTTTTCGTATCGTAGTGGTGCCAGTGCTCGCTATCATTTTTGACCCTATCCTATCCAAACCCTCGGAGAATCTAGTAGGAAACCGAGGCTCGCAGTAATGCGTTATGCCGTTCCTTCTAGAAAACCTCTGACGGTGTTTCGTTTCACATGCACGGCTTGAGGAACCCTTTAAGTTTCTACCGTGAAGTATTAATGTTTTCTTCATCATCATCATCATTATCATCAGCTCATTTTATGTCCCCACTGCTGGGGCACGAGACTTCCCTATGGATGGATAGGGAAAACGGGCTATAAACCACCACCTGGGCATATTGCGGATTGGTGGTTGTTAACGACTGTTAATACAGCCGAGACCAACGGCTTTACGTACCTGAAGCACTGATGAGCTCGAGATGACAAATTTTTGGTCACCCATCCGATGACCGGCCTTTGCAGAAGTGACTTAACTTTAGCAATCGCAGATCGGGCGCGTTAACCACTGCGCCATCGAGTTCAAGTTTTCTTATATGCGTATTTGGTATGTTTGCTTTATACGCGTAAATATAAATATTAAATATATTATATGATATTTTGCTTTCGATGTCATAAATAGCTTACTATATGGCGTTCGTGCCCGCTCCAGCCCACGACTCCCAGGGGCGTTGTAGTAAACAACTTTGGCAGTTTACGAGTGCCGGGTTCGAGCCCCGACGTGCATATTAATTGGCACACCCAGCTCTATTTCTTATTGTAAAACAGTTAGTTTTAGCGTTGTGAGTTAAAATTTATGAACTTTACACTTTAATTTAACATAGGTAGGGTAATTGTTGTACCTAAGTCAGTTTTTTTATATGTCCTCTATATTTTTATAAAGTTTTCAGTAATAATCTAATATATAAAATTCTCGCGTCACAGTTTTCGTTGCCATACTCCTCCGAAACGGCTTGACCGATTTTGATGAAATTTTTTGTGCTTATCCGGTATCTATGAGAATCGGCCAACATCTATTTTTCATCCCCCTAAATGTTAGGGGTAGTCCACCCCTAAATTTTTTATTTTATTTTTATGGCAAAACAACGTTTGCCGGGTCATCCGGTATCTATGAGAATCGGCCAACATCTATTTTTCATCCCCCTAAATGTTAGGGGTAGTCCATCCTAAATTTTTTTTTTATTTTTTGTGGCAAAACAACGTTTGCCGGGTCATCCGGTATCTATGAGAATCGGCCAACATCTATTTTTCATCCCCCTAAATGTTAGGGGTAGTCCACCCCTAATTTTTTTATATTTTTTATGGCAAAACGACGTTTGCCGGGTCAGCTAGTATCTATATAATAATACGTGAAGCAAAAACTTTGTAACCGTTTTTACGAAAATTGCGCGGACGGAGGAGTATGAAATTTCGCACATTTATAGTTTTTAGAGAGAAGGTTATCCAAATTATAATATATTTTTAAAATTATGCATAAAAAATACATTAAATCAACAAAAACATTATTACACACACTAACATGTATTTGACACACACGTATTGTTTGTCTTTAATCTGTCATCTACATTCTACCGTGAATATAGACAATAGAATTTTAATTGCTTATGGCACTGATCAGTGCTCGCCGCAGATGACAGGTTAACGCGGCCGACATCTGTCAATGCCAATCCAAAGTCACATTCTATCTTTTTTAATTTTTCATTGCTTAGGAATCTTAGGATACAACCCGTGCAGCCTTAATAAAATTACGGTCGAATTTCGACCACTAGTTCCTAATAATTGCATTAATAAGGTTCGATTCCCCAGCGTTTGTGTACTCAGTTTTGTTGGTGGTAGGACAGGCTTGTCCGCCTGGCTAGCTACCACCATCTTATCTAAATATGTCGCTATAACATCAATGTTTGCAGCATTTGTGTTTCGGCAGCTAGAGATAAGATAGCCAGTGCCTCAGTAGTTGAGGATCCCGGGTGAAATGCGCTTCCATCAATGGCCTTATCATCACTTAACATCAGGTGAGATCAAGGCACTGTGCTTACCCGTAAATATAAAAGAAATACTAGGGTACCTAGCCCAGGGTGTGGCGCCAGTTTTCGATAGGAACTGTGATCCACACTTATTGTCTTTGATCAATTTCTCAATCAATTCTTAAACAATTTTTGACTTCTACGATAGTACTGTAGTGGTACTGTATGACATTGTGGAAATTGTAACTTTTACCTGATGTAAATTTGTTAGCGTAGATTTTTTATTTTGTGTTTATTTTTTTTTACATGTTGTGGTTGTCTTCTATATTTTTGTGTTTATTGTAATGGAAAGTGTCCTGCTATGATAGGGCATTTTCCAATATTTTTGACGCTGTAAGGGAGAAAAGAGCTGGACACTTGCTGAGTTTCTTGCCGGTTCTTCTCAGTACAAGATCTCCCGCCCAGAGTAGACTTACGAACCGATGGCATAGTGACATTCATAAGAGCTACTTGTAGCCTAAACTGAATAAATGATTTTGAATTTTGAATTTTGAATTTTGAATCATTAGAAATATAACAACTGTTTTTAGGGTTCCGTACCCAAAGGGTAAAACGAGACCCTATTACTAAGATTCCGCTGTCTTTCCGTCTGTCACCAGGCTGTATCTCATGAACCGTGATAGTTAGACAGTTGAAATTTTTATAGATGATGTATTCCTGTCGCCGCTATAACAACAAATACTAAAAAACATAATAAAATAAATATTTAAGGGCTCCCATACAACAAACGGGTTTTTTTGCTCGTTTTTGCTCGATATTGATAACGGCAACAGGTAGACGCTTGAAATATTCACAGAGTATTTAGTTATATTATTCACTTTAAAAATAAATAAAAATTGAATTTGAATTTGAATTGAATTTAAATTTAAAATAAAATTAACAATTAAGGGGGGCTCCCATACAGCAAACATGATTTTTTTCCAATTTTTTTCTCGGTCTTAATAACGATAACAACTTAATAACGGTAGAAACTTGAAATATTTTTATAGATAATGGTACGGAACCCTTCGTGCGCGAGTCCGACTCGCACTTGGCCGGTTTTTTTCTTAAGCGACAATTAAATACAGTACACCTGCTTCTTAGCTGTCAGCTGTCACCCAGTAAAATCTCAATGAAAATCTATGCAATTTCTTTATTTGTGTTATGAAAAATTGTGTCGAAAACTGGGCTTAAAGTGTTGAAAACTGGTGCCACTTCGCAGTGGCACCAGTTAACTAAGAATGGTGGTTGGGTCGATAATTTAAGCAATTGTTTTTTTGTCAATGGGTGAACCCGGGACCATCAACTAAATTTCTAAAATCATCGTGAATCTTGCATGAAAATGCCATATTTCGAGTTCTACACAGCGTGGTAATAAATATTTTAATACAATGTTTCCAATTTTCCAGACATTTAAATGCGTTGTGAAAACAAATTGATTTCCGATAAGGGAATCGTAAAAGTGTTCGACGGTTAAATAATAATAATTGTTTTTTATAATTAAATGCTACTTTATATGATTCGTACTGCGTAAAGCATATTATGTTATGAGAGGTCCTTGTATGCGCGACTTCGTCTGAAAATTTACTGGGTTGATTGATGGATATTTCATTAAGTCCGCCTTTTAAACTGTACTGCCTTTTAAACTTATTTATTAATAGCTTTGCTCGCGGCTTTGCTCACGTGGGCTGCACGACTTGTGTTTATTTACTACATAGTATAAAACAAAGTCACTTTCCGCTGTCGCTATGTATGTATGTATGTATGCTTAGATCTTTAAAACTACGCAACGGATTTTGATGCGGTTTTTTTAATAGATAGAGTGATTCAAGAGAAATGTTTATATGTATAATGGATATGACCCGATAGGTGGCGCTGCTATAGGATTCTTTAGGATACAGGTGTTCACTCAAGCGGACGAAGTCGCGAGCGGGCCGCTAGTTCGTAATAAAAGCCAAATAAAAAGGATCCCAAAAATCTTGAAACACTTCATAAAATCTAACCGGGCCAAATACCGAAATGGAAACAATGACAGTTTTCCATATGTACGTTAGTACATATGGAAATAAATAAAATAGTAATAAAGTTATTTCCACCATTATTTCACTCCTATAGAGGAGGTTTTTCTAAAATGCTAAAACACGGCCGTCATTCTTTATTTTATTGAAAAATCTATAGGTCGATTAATATATTCATTTTTATAGTTATTAAAAAAACACAAATGTTGAAAATTTCGGCGGGCTGGTTAGAACCACGATAGCTCAATTGGAAAAGCACCTGACCCGGTATATCAGGAGGGTGCAGGTTCAAATCCTGCTCGTGGAATTTTTTTCAACATTTGTGTTTTTGTAATTTGTTCGCAATAAAATTTAATCGAAGATTATAACGATTAAATTTAAATGAATGAATTAATTAATAAGAGTTCATTTGTCCCAAATATACAACAATATACAACACCACTTAAAATAAGTAGCAAAGCAAAATAGACTCTCACTCACAAACGAAAATACGGCCGTTACCTAGTTATCAATAAATCTATATAGCAAAAACTTTGTACCCCTTTTTACGAAAATCGCGCGGACGGAGGACTATAAAATTTCGCACTTATTGTTTATATAGAGAAGGATTGCAGAATGTTAATATTTTTTTTTAAAATTATGCATAAAAAATACATTAAATCAATAAAACAAACGTTACACACACTACCGTACTACGTATTTGACACACACGCATATAAACTCTTTTCAAAAATTTCAAAAATGGAAGAGGAGCGGCCGACATCTGTTCGGTTAAAGTTCTGAATAAAAAAAAATAAAAAAAAATCTGTCAATGCCAATCGGATACAGTCCGTGCAGCCTTAATAAAATTACGGTCGAATATCGACCACTGGGCGAACACCAGTACAAGTAAATTGCCTATAACCGTCCCACTGAGCAAAAGCCTCCATCATTTAAATCCAAGTCAACATTACAATTGATGGCAAATGCGGGTAGGTGACCACGAACCCGGGCTATGCGTCGAAAAATCTGAAACACACTTTAGAATTGAACACGGGACCTTCGGCTATCGGGCCGAGCGCGTTACCACTCAGCCACCAAGGCATTCAATATACCCGTATAACATTAAACATTAATTATCGGTATCCATTTTCCAACAGAACAGGCTAATAAATCGGCAAGGCGGCAATATTAAGTGTGCCTCCATAAGTCTTGGCGGTATGCGGTAATGGGAATATTTGCGTATTGTTCCAACACCCCATGCTATGATGGATGGCTGGTGCGCGGTCGCGGTGCGGTTGCTGCATTCGACGCTACTTTTAATTGCGGAAATAAAAATAACGTGGACAGGAATTATACTTAGATTATTGGAGCTTTACGCATATTGTATCCAATTGTATCCTAGGCATCTATGAGTAGAATAACAAGGCATCTTGTTTAAACCTGTCACCATTACAACAAATATAGAGAATCATTGTTGTGTTCCGACAGTTCATGATAACATAGCCAGGTTCTCAGCAGGTAACGGTTCCAATTGAATGCGCTTTCACGTTAAAAAATATCTCTCAATAATTAATTATCCGAAATTGATATAACAATACGATATACTGATAAAATTGTAGTTTTGTAATTGCTTTGAAAAAATGAAGCAAGTTCTACAAATCTCACGGTATGTCTTGTAAAACAGCAAATTACATCCCAGCCTCTTTAAAATACTGAATGCTTGAATTAAAATTCTATCGTGTCGCGTGAATTAAAGCAACACCGTCACTTTAATAACTCCATACTTCCGAAGGCATGTTTGCAATTCGCAAGCTTATCACGAAACCTCTGAATGGAATAACGTCTCTCTATCGTAAACTTTACGACTTCGGTAGTTAACTGTGTGTGTTATACTTTTTGTGGGAAAACGGGGTCACCGTTAACGCCGATATAAAGCTAGAAATAAATATTACCTTTCAAAGCAATAAGATTTATATTGAATTAATAAAACAACATTACATTATAATTAGGTGCGAGAATATTTATTCTAGCGCTCAAAGAATTTATTATTATTATCTCCTTTATTTATTTTCTTTCTTAAAACTACATTTTTACAATATTTTAATATAAAAACAATAAAACATTATAAAAACCTAATCCTAGAGTACCACCAGCAGCGGGGCAGAGCCCAAGCTACCGGTGGTCATTATTATTATAATTATATCAGCCATAGCTGTCCCACTCCTGGGCAAAGGCCTCCCCACACTTTTTCCACACCTTCCGGTCCCCTGCAACACCACGCCATTCCTTTATGAACCTATCAAGGTCGTCCCGCCATCTTCGTCTTGGTCTACCTGGTCGCCTTTTCAAGAATAGAATTTAAGTCACGAAAATACATAGAGCTTTAGAAGTACTCAAGTTTTCACCGCTTCTGTGGTCTAGTCGGTAAGACCACCGGTTTAGACCCAGAAGTCCCGGCTTCGATTCCCAGCGGGGGATGCATGTTCTCGGTTTGTTTGGTGGTAGGACTTGTTTGTCCGCCTGGCTAGCTACCACCATCTTTTCTAAATATGTCGCCAAACATCAATGTTTGTAGCATTGTTGTGTTCCGGCAGCTAGAGATAAGATAGCCAGTGCCTCAGTAGTAGAGGTTCCAGCTGAAGTGCGTTTCCACCTTCAGCGTTATTATCACTTAACATCAGGTGAGATAAAAACCAAGTACTCAACCGTAGATAAAAAAGGGGCCAAGTGCGAGTCGGACTCGCCCATGAAGGTTTCCGTAGCAGCAAGTAACATAATATAAAAGTTCTTGTCGATTTATGACGTATTAAAAATATTACTTACTATATCTCGTTCAAACCAATTTTCGGTGGAAGTTTGCATGGTAATGTATATCATATATTTTTTTTGGTTTTATCATTCTCTTATTTTAGAAATTACAGGGGGGACACACATTTTACCACTTTGGAAGTGTCTCTCGCGCAAACTATTTAGTTTAGAATAAAAATGATATTAGAAACAGTATGGGGAACCCCCAAAATTTATTGTTTTTTTTTCTATTTTTCTGAAAATCTTAATGCGGTTCACAGAATACATCTACTTACCAAGTTTCAACAGTATAGTTCTTATAGTTTCGGAAAAAAGTGGCTGTGACATACGGACGGACAGATAGACAGACAGACATGACGAATCCATAAGGGTTCCGTTTTTTGCGGCTACGGAGCCCTAAAAAAATAATTATTGCTTAAAAGCGTGGGTGGCCGAGTAAAGTTCGGTGAGGCTGAAAAGTCCGCCTGAGGCCATCAACGAACTGTCTCAAATAAGAAGAAGTTCCTGGGTTCAATTCTTAGGTCAGGCAAAGCATGTTTCGAATTTTTCGATATATAGCCCGGATCACCGATCACTAACAATCATTTGTAGCGATGACTATTGGATTGAGGCTTTTGTCAAGCATTGGGACAAGTAATATGATATTTACTTCTTTGCTATAGAAGCAATAAAATAAAAAATAAAATAAAATTTGTTTATTTTCAGACCAGAGGGTCTACCACGAACCACGTTCGGCGTGTTGCCTCTCTGTCGCACTTGTAAATTCGTGCGTAAGTGTGACAGGGAAGCAACACGTTGAACGTGGTTCGTGGTAGGCCCTCAGAGTCCATAGATTGTTAGTACACAAAAACCTTAATCCTATGTTAGTAATAATAATAACAATAAATAAATAATCTGGGGGCACGGCCGTGCCCCCACCAAGTCGAGCAAAAAAGCGTCACGGCCGTACCATCCTTTTCTCGAAGCAATTCAGACCATTTTCGACCCCCTGTAACTTCGTTGTGGATAAAACTAGAAGACTGAAATTTTCAGTAACCATGCAGGCATTGTAAAGACACGTATATTTCAAATTTCATTCAATTTGAACCAGTATTTTAAGAATTATAACGGGTCAAATTTCTTAATTTTGTCACTCACCGACTGACTCACCGATCATCAAAATTCTAAGGCACTTCTAGCAGACCTAGAAGCTTCAAATTTGGAATATAAGTAGTGTTTGGTGTATGAATCAAGGAAAAACTAAAATATTTTGCAATTTCGGTCCAGTTTTCTAGATACACCAACTGCATAAATAGCTTTGTAATCTCATATAAATGTATAGGATTACAAAGTTACATGTGCAGTTAATGAATCCACTGATTCATGTATAATATAATGGAATAATAGGTTCAGTTAAATTTTTCAATATTGGCTTTATTCGTAACGATGTTTTATTTTATTTATTTTACGGCAATTATTATTATTGCGTGCGAAGCCGCGGGTTTAAGCTAGTCCCATATAAATATAGGCGCATGATAGTGCCCCTGCCAAATCGAAAGGAAAAAAGTAGAACTGTCTCTACAAAATACAAAAAGAAATGAGATCCCATCAAAAACAATACTTGTCAAAAAAAACCAAGTCTCGCAACTCAGTTGTTCTGCGGTAAAAAGTTGTGAGATCCATGTAATACCAAGTCGGTTATTAATTTATTCAGTCTCTACTTAAGCGACTTTCTGTCTTAATACGTCCAGTCTCTAAGACCACGATCGTGGTCCATAACATTCTTTAATGTTTTATATAAATATATTGAGACTTGGCCATCGCCTGAAAACACGTGTAAATTCAATCGCCTGAAAACACATGTAAATTCAATTATTTAGTGCGATGGCCAAGTCTCAATATATTTATATAAAACATTAAAGAATGTTATGGACCACGATCGTGGTCTTAGAGACTGGACGTATTAAGACAGAAAGTCGCTTAAGTAGAGACTGAATAAATTAATAACCGACTTGGTATTACATGGATCTCACAACTTTTTACCGCAGAACAACTGAGTTGCGAGACTTGGTTTTTTTTGACAAGTATTGTTTTTGATGGGATAATAACTTACAAACCTCCTCTCACCGCTTTGCTTGTTTAACATGCAAAGCAGTGAAACGGGCAAAGAGTATCTAGCCTCTCTGACATCATTTTTAAAAGACTGCCAGGCCCATCCCGAACGCGACGGTGAAGGGAGTAGGACTTCTAGCAATGGCGGAGTTCGGAGTGCTAAGTGCGTATATTATTCACCAAATTATAACGTTAAAGATTACAAAAACACAAATGTTGAAAATAATTTTCAACATTTGTGCTTTTGTAATTTGTTCGCAACAAAATTTGCGTTAAAATATAAACAAGATGAAAAAAAAGTTGTACAGCAGAATTGCAAATTCGCAAGTCACCTAGCCACCGCTCTGAGACCAGTAATTTAGCTACTAGACCATAGCAGTGTACTTACCCCCTCACCGCACCGCACCTTTAAAGACCTGCAATCCCTTTTCAAAGTGCGTCAATAGCAGGTCCTCTGTTCGCCCAAATTGGTAGATGCAGAATTAAATATCCCACCATTCATATCTGTTCCCGAATGGGAATGCTCGCGTATTGTCCCAATCCCATTGAAGTTATGAGGAATGGCGGTGGTAGGGCGGTCGCGTTGCTGCGATGTGATTCGATGCTTTACGATCAGAGGGCTTAGACAAGTGATATAACGATAACAGAAAAGAAATGTAATAGAATGTATGTTGTATTGTAATTGTATGTATGTTGTATTGTAATTGTATGTAATAGACCTCCGGATGTTGAACGATGCTACTCAGTCACAAATAAAGCAGTTTTAATATTGAAACCCAATTCAATAAGTTTGAAAAATACTGAATTAAGTTATTTATGTAACAATTACAACAAAACAAAACAACAGTTTTCTCCAGATATTGAACGAAAGGGACCAACAGCTAAACGTACCTTCCGAAGCACGTATTATATGAAACAACACTTCACAATTGTTTTCTTTACAATTAAAACCCAATCAACGTATCAATATTCCCATAACACTACAAATTCAATTACTCAATATCCAATAACAGTACCCAATACAGTCAACGCAGGAGGAGTGTGCGGTGCGCGTACAATAGCCAACAAAGCAAAGAAGACAATCGCCTAGAGTCATTAATTAAATTAATGTCTCTCTGACTATCTGTGATCTATGGATGCTGACTCAAATTGTTTTAAGGGGGTGCAGCGCGGACTTTGAAAATTTACGTGTTTTTAAGTCACTGGTGCTAGGCGCTGAATAGGTCTTATACATTAAAAGGACTAGTGTAGGTTAGCTTGATCCTTTCACAAGGTCATGGTTGTCTTGGAATTTGAAACAAATACCCAGAAACTGCATAAACAATACGTAAAAGTAATGATATCTAAAAACTTATTTCTTCAGAAACTTTGTAAATATAGCACAAATGAAACAATGATCCGACATCAAAATGTTTGTATTGATATTCCGTAGGTCACTGTTGTCTTAGTTTTCAATTAAAAAATATGAATATAAAAATATTAAGACTTTTATTATTTTTTACCCAAACGCCTATGATTTTACGAAAGTAAACATTGCTCTAATTAAATCACCAGCCTACTCTATACAGATATTAGTGTGCGTGCGTATTCGTAGTCGTGCCCCGTTGTCACACCACTGCCACGCGCCGCTCGCTCGCTATCATATAGAAACTTGAAACTCGCAGTTTTGCGTCCGCGCTGCATCCCCTTAAGAGAATTAGTGGTTGACCAGTGTGGTGAAAAAATAAGTGTTTTAAAAAAAAGTTTTAACGTTGTTTAAGTTCTTTTGTCAAAGAGTATACATATATTTAGTGGCGTGCACTTGGAGAGGCCTATGTCCAGCAGTGGACTAGTATAGGCTGATGATGATGATGATACATATATTCGGCTGAAGGACTTGTACTCACGGCCATGAAAATTAAAAACAAAACAGTCTTTCTGTTTTTTTTTAATTTTTATATTTACGGGTAAGCACAGTGCCTTGATCTCACCTGATGTTAAGTGATGATAAGGCCATTTGGTGGAAGCGCACTTCACCCGGGATCCTCAACTACTGAGGCACTGGCTATCTTATCTCTAGCTGCCGGAACACAACAATGCTACAAACATTGTTGTTATGGCGACATATTTAGATAAGATGGTGGTAGCTAGCCAGGCGGACAAACAAGTCCTGCCACCAACCAAACCGAGTACACAGAGATGTACCCCCGCTGGGAATCGAACCCGGGACCTCTGGGTCTAAACCGGTGGTCTTAACCACTAGACCACAGAGGCGGTTATTGTCTGTCTGTCTGATATTGACTAATTTAAATCATCCTCATTTAATTTTTTACTTAGTTTTTTTGAAGTGAAAACTTTTTTAGCGGCGTTGTGCACTTTTTTTGGAATGGGTAAAAAATGTTAAACTCTCGTCAGGACACGTGACCTGATCGAAAATTCGTAAGACGGATGGAGAGTAGACAGCTGGCGCGGCGTAATATAAATTTTTAATATAACTTAATATAACTTTTTAATGTAATATAAATTGTCATGTTTGTGTACGATAGCCCAATAAATAAATATTGTATTCTACCACATAAATGAGAGTACTTTTATACTGATAATTAAAGCAATTCGTGCAAAATTATTCCCTAACCATTCCAAAATATCAAAAATGCACAACGTTAATTTTTTTCAAGTTTTCACTTCTGCCGGCACTCCCAGAGTGCAACCAGTCGGTTTTTTTTTTTAATAAATTACATTGCTTCATAAATTATATCTTTCTGCACTTCTTCTCCAATATTTACTATACTTAATCTTATACTCCTCCGTGCACGCAATGTGTTTAAAGAATAGTATCCAAAGATTGGCGCATGGTGGCTGGCAAGAGCTGGATGAGAGTAACCAAGGATCGTGCTCGGTGGCGTGCAATTGGAGAAGCCTATGCCCAGCAGTGGACGTGTGTGGGCTGATGATGATGATGATGATGACGATCCAAAGATTTTTCTTCACGTAAAACGTTTGCCTGCGATTTCGGCCGTGTCGTGAAAAAATAAAGACTAGGCTTTAACGGATGGAAATCACTAAAGAAGTCAAAATTATAATAACACATATGTTTTATTATTGCCTCGGTGGCTGAGCGATAAGGCTCTCGGCCCGATACTCAATGGTCCCGGGTTTAATTCCCAGCAAAGGGTGTTTCAGATGTTTCAACGCATAGCCTACTATTATGTTTGTATCAATAGTATACTAAGTATTTATTATTATTTATTGCTGTTAGATAAACTATAATTATTTATGGTGCACCGAACGCGACGACGAGCCCACTTCAAACTCAAATATTTTTTGTCCATCCAAAGGTTGTCTGGAAGAGATCACTCTTAGTGATAAGATCGCCCTTTGTACGTGTATTTTTATGTAGTTTTTTTTGTCAAATGTTTTATTTTTGGTGTACAATAAAGTTTATTTATCTTATCTGATAGCCCGGGTTTGTATTTGGCACCCATCAATTGTAGCGATGACTTGATTTCAATGATGGAGGCCTTTGCCCAGCTGTGGGGTAGTTAAGGCTATTTAATTACTATGTTTTGTAACTTAATACCAATATGCATATTTTGCCTTTTTACTAATAAGTTTAATTGTTTCTGTTGCAGGTAATAGAGATTAAAATACGATGCATCGCGATGCCAGTGTTGCAACACTGCTGCAAATAGTTCAAACTTTAAATATTATGTAAGTTAATATCTTTTTATACACAACACGAGCTATAGCAGTTATATTATAATAATATTGGGTATTTTACCTATGAAATTGACGTTTTCAATCAATTCTAAAACTCATTACCGTATCACATATTGTTTTCTAAAGTTTACGCGAACACTACACATTTAAATGAAACAACTTTTACGGATCTACTCGCGTTTATTTTACATTACACATTATTTAATGTTTATCCTGAAGTTTCGAATCCTTTGCAGGGTCCGTGGTCACAGGGAGACTGAGGTGTTGGTCATCTCATAATTAGTTAGTAGCTTGTGTACCCTCATTTAAATTTAATCAGGTGCATTCCGTTTTACGCAGAAAGAGCTTACAGTATCTTTTGGTCTGGCAGTGTGGTGTTGGGGCTGGGATTTAATATTTTGTATGATGGGGTCCCAGGCTGGTGGTAGACTCCAACCATCTTCTCTATTAAAATTAGGATGTTTTTTAATTTCAATAGCCTCGCGTATCATCCTAGTGATGAATCGTTGTTCTCTAGCGAGCACTTGTGTTTTAGCAAATCTGATGTAATGGTTGGGCCCCTCTAGGGAATGTTCGCATACTGCAGACTTATTTTCGATAAACATTAAATAATGTGTAAAGTAAAATAAAAAAAAAGTTGTTTCATTTAAATTTCAATACCGGATGTTAATATTTTTATACACATTTAATTAAGACTTTGTTACTAAGGCTTCAGTAATAACAAAGATTTTTAATTTTGTGTCTTTATGCATCAATATTTTTTTTCAAATTAACTTATTTTTTTGTTAGCGGAATTGACCTATTGTTTCATTGTAGCTTTGAAGGGACTTGTTTTTTTCTTTCTTTTTATAGTCTGCTATATTTAGCCAGTGAAACAACCACACTGCCCTAATACTTATATAATGTTAACATAAATAGATGCTAAGAAAATTGAAAAAACGTTAGTATGAAAAATATAATTTTATAAAAAATCTTCATACAAAACGTCAATTTCATATTACTATATCAGCCATAACTGTCCCACTTCTGAGCAAAGGTCTATAAAAAACTTTAAAATAGGGCTTTGTGCATTATAAGCACCTAAGTTTATTTATTAATTAATTGAGCATTCAATAAAAATGTTAAACTAATAATTAGAAGAAGTAAACTAAAGTTACTTACACTAACGCCATTGTAAATATTCGAAATATGTAAATTCGTCAGGAAAAACCTATGTATGCTCAAGCTAAAGATTTTTCCGTCAACCTCGTAATTTAAGACATAGAAATTGACTGGATCAACCTTTCACTAAATTACATATAAGCTCAGGAACTTACCACATGTCAATAAAGATATATGTTGCCAGCATTCTTGGGACCGTCCCCAGGAGCCCACAGTTGGAGGACATCTTTTATTTATAGGTCTTTAGTTTTTAATTACTAATTATTTTTTCTCTGTTTTTTTTTTCAAGTTAAGTTCTGTATTTAAGTTTGTTTTTTAATATACTATTTAATATGTCACTTAAAATAATATAGAATACTAGAATAAATCCAGGTTTTACTAAAAGAAACAGAGTTTAATAAAAAATTAAAAGAGTATTTGATAGAGCAATGTTTTATTCGTTAAAGGATTTTTTGGATAAGTAATTATTAAGTAATTATTACTAGTGGTCGCCCAGTGGTCGAAATTCGACCTTAATTTTATTAAGGCTGCACGGATTGTATCATAAGCAATGACAAATTAAAAAGGATAGAATGTGAGTTTGGATTGGCATTGACAGATGTCGGCCGCATTACAGACAAACAATACGTGTGTGTCAAATACATGGTAGTGTGTGTAATGTTGTTTTTGTTGATTTAATATATTTTTTATGCATAATTTAAAAAAATATTAACATTCGGATAACCTTCTCTATATAAACTATAAGTGTGCGAAATTTCATACTCCTCCGTCCGCGCAATTTTCGTAAAAAGGGGTACAAAGTTTTTGCTTCATATAATAATTCATATAATAAATATATAAATTCATATCTTGTTGTTTATTATTTTGTTGTTTTTGCCTTTTTTACTTAGTAATACCCTAGCATTAATACTTTTGCTGTATAAATAATATATTAAAAATCCAGGGTCATGTTAAGGGACTATTTATAATATTGTAAGGTCCGTACCCACATGATGCAATAAATAATTATGACTATGACTATGACTAAGTATATTGTAAGACAGAAGTAGACAGAGCTATAAAAATGTATATAATTGTTAGCATTTGCCAAACGGTCACCGATGGATATATTTGTAAATGTCATTGAATATATAATTTCCTATTTCCACTTAAAATCGCAAAATGTTTTCCCAAACGCATTGCATCATAATAGTTTTGAATATATCTGTCCCAAAACAGCGAAGGTGCGGTGCGAATACCATTCCGGCACAGAGTAAAACTCCGAACAATATGTAGAGTTCCATAAATCTATGGTCTATTGTGGAGCGGCCATTAGCGCCCTCTAGCGGGGGTTGGCGAATTACATTTGCGTACGTATGTAAAGCTTCGGATTTTCATTTTGAAAGTTGTGCGCAATATATTAGGTATTCTACCATTTTGTGGAGATTGCACGAACAAGGAATTCCTACTGATTTGCAGTTTAATTTTCCATGGTAATAAATACCATGAGGTGATTGTAAAGAATGAATGAATTAACGAACGTTACTTGTTCTTGAAGTTTATGGGACGTGATCCGTGAAAGGAATTTATTTGTTACTAATAACCTGTCTTTTTATGAGTTTGACAAGGCAGCCATCAAAATGTACTGTAATTTGTTAATGTTAACAAAAACTTCTTAGTTAAAATTACATTTTGTACAATATAGATCATTTTTATGAGTTTAATATTCAATTTCGATAAATCACAAATCGCCTCTGTGGTCTAGTGGTTAAGACCACCGGTTTAGACCCAGAGGTCTCGGGTTCGATTCCCAGCGGGGGGTACATGTTTGTGTACTCGGTTTGGTTGGTGGTAGGGCTTGTTTGTCCGCCTGGCTAGCTACCACCATTTTATCTAAATATGTCGCCATAACATCAATGTTTGTAGCATTGTTGTGTTCCGGCAGCTAGAGATAACATAGCCAGGTTATGTCTAACACACTACACACATGTTGGAAAGGGTAGAACTATTCCTACTTGACAACCCTAGTGCCCTACAGCCCTAATGCCCTAACAGAGGAATAAATGATAGAACTATTTATTTAAAAATTACAATTTTATTTATATTATTGTGCTATGAGGAGCTCGATGGCGCAGTGGTTAACGCGCCCGGTCTGCGAATGCTGAGGTTAAGCAACATTCGCAAAGGCCGATCATTGGATGGTGACCAAAAATTTATCATCTCGAGCTCCTCCGTGCTTCGGAAGGCACGTTAAGCCGTTGGTCCCGGCTGCATTAGCAGTCGTTAACAACCACCGCACCGCACTGGGCCCGCGTGGTGGTTTATGGCCCGTTCTCCCTATCCATCCATAGGGAAGGCTCGTGCCCCAGCAGTGGGGACATAAATGAGCTGATGATGATTGTGCATTACTTTATTGTGAATCTTAAGATTTAATGCTGCGTGTTTATTTCCGTGTTTACCATGAAGCAATATTATTTAGGATCAGGTCGGTAGTGTTGTAGTTGCATGTTTACGGCACGTGAACAGTGGCCTCTCCTAATGCATTAATTGTTCCTCTAACCACATTATTCAATAACCGAATATGATTATTTTACTACATGCAAAAGAACACAGAGATCATTCAGTAGACTGGGCCACTGATCGCGCCACCAAACGTAACGGCAAGCTAAAATTACCACAACTATAACTCAACCGAGTGCATACGCCGCGGCTGTCCGCTCGTAATCGGTTGATCAGCTGATTTATGCTTTGATCTGGCTGACAGCCGCTCGGCGCCATCACGGAATAAGGAAGACCCAGAAGGTTACCTCGAAACAGCTCGGACGGATCACGGAACAGGGTACATGCGCCTCAAAAACTGTCAAAGGATATTTTTCAGTGTTGTATGGAGCCTCGGCTAGGACTTTGTACATTATATATACCATAGGCAAACAAAAGATAAATATAATAATGAAAAACTAATTATATCGCAATAAGCTAACGCGTTTGATGGTACAAAAGCATTTTCTGGTAATAATTATGCAACCCCGATTCAATATATCAGGTGGGGGAGGAAAATAGATAAAAAATAAATTTGTATTGTAGTACATAAGTTTACTCCCTCTGTTATTGTTATGCCCTTACGGGGCGCTACATTGTTTATTCTGACACCTTTTGTATCTATTTATTTAATTACTATGTACACCAATGTAGCATGCAATAAATAATTTTGAATTTGAATTTGAATTTGAATATGGCGGTAAAAAATCACACTCACAAAAAAAAAGTATTTCCATTTTAAAATTTATTTTTGTACCATTTATACAGTAAGATAATGAGAAATTTAATATTTTATATGACTTTACTATTTAACTATTAGTACGAATAGTTTACAAAGTCCTAGCCCGAAATGAATATTTTAATTTCTTGCCTACCTAATAAATGTTGTACCCTTAGAATAATTACGTATAGAAAGTAAGTCCGACATCTTGGCGGGAAAGTAAAGAGTAATGTTTGTTGTTGTTGTTTGTTGTTGCTTTATTATATGTAATTGTTTTATTTTCTAAAATTTGTGTTATGTCGAATATTAATGTGAAATAATGGTGGATTTTCGTGAGTGTGCATGAGTTGGCAAATGAAACAAAACAGTGCAACGTCACTTTTCAAATTCTCTCAAAAAGTCCGCCCGAGGACTTAATATAGCCCCACATCTTTACTAAGATACTCGAGGGGTGGGGGGTATATCATTTCTTACTTCTCATTTCTATTATCATTCATCATCATCATCATACAGGAAAGAAATATTGTTTATTTATGTATTACTTGTAAGAAAAATTACTTTGACACTGGCTAAATGTGCTAATTGCACGAAGCCATCAACTAAATGAGAAAAAAAGTAAGTCCGCGCGCTCATTTTGAAGCATCTTTTCTTGGAGCCAGATATGACTCCAAACGCCGAGTTTTCAATGTAAACTACGGAGTTACAAGTGTACGTGTGCGTGCATGTCGCCGAACGCAAGCAATCGTTACGAAAGTGTGAATCGATTTGGTGCTTCACTTTTGACAGAGGGCTTGTATGAAGACTATCATTCTATACCGTAATTATTCTAAGGGTGTACCTAAAAATATGCCATATACTGTTTGTGGTAGTCCAATGTGCTGGCGTGTACCTGGTGTGAGTTTCATTCGCCATTCAATCACGTTAACGAAAACGTGAGTATGGCAACATTTTGACTCTTCTCGTATGCCGCCAGGAAGCTGCTTCAATGCCATACTAATTTTCATTTTTCTAAACGTGCTCAAATGTAAAATGAGACTCACACCAGACACCCAGTCGAGCGCAGCTGACGGGAGATTCCGTGCCCGTGATGAGCTCGATGGCGCAGTGCGCCCGGCCTGCAACTGCTGAGGTTAAACAACTTTCGCAAAGGCCGGTCATCGAATGGGTGACTAAAATGTATCATCCCTCGCTCTTCCGTGCTTCGGAAGGCACGTAAAGCCGTTGGTCCCGGCTGCATTAGCAGTCGTTAACAACCACTAATCCGCACTGGGCCCGCTGATGGTTTACGGCCCGTTCTCCCTATCCATCCATAGGGAAGGCTCGTGCCCCGGCAGTGGGGATATTAAATGAGCTGATGATGAGATGATGTGTCCGTGAGTGGTTGTCTGTAAGTGCGTTGTTTGATCGCGTTTGTATGAAGCTCACCTCCTGCAGTATCTTCATTGTGTGGCGCCATGATGCAATCGTGATGCAAACGCATCTCGTCACACTTTCGTTGTGCAGTGCTCATTGACTTTGCAATATTAAAAAGAAACTCCTCATATCAGATCGCGTTGGTGGCCGAGTGGTAAAACAAACGCTCAAGAGGCAAAGGCTACGATTATTGAAATAAGTAACATAAGTGCACGTTCACGAACACTTAACGGTTAATAACCCACCATTATCTATATAATACGTGAAACAAAAACTTTGAACCTGTTTTTACGAAAATTGCGCGGACGGAGGAGAATGAAATTTCGCACACTTATAGTTTACATAGAGAAGGTTATCCGAATGTTAATATTTATTTTAAGTATGCATAAAAATACATTAAATCAACAAAAACAACATTACACACACTACCATGTATTTGACACACACGTATTGTTTGTCTATAGTGCAGCCGATATCTGTCAATGCCAATCCAATTCTTCTTCTTCTTCTTTTGTTCGTTCTCTGAGGAACCGGCTAAGGTCATAGACCATGCTGACATGTCATTAGTTTCTTAATTTCATTAGTATTATAATCCTAAAGATGATGATGAATGATAACGGAAACGAGAAATGAGAAATGATATACCCCCTAACCGCTCGAGTATCTCAGTAAAGATGTGGGGCTTTACTAAGTCCTCAAGCGGACTTCTTGAGAGAATTTGAATAGTGACGTTGCACTGTTTTGTTTCATTTGCCAACACTCATGCACACTCACGAACACTTAACGGTTAATAATCCACTATTATTTCACATTAATATTCGACTTAACACAAATTTTAGAAAATAAAACAAAACCGCAGACATGACTCTTCACTTTCCCGCCAAGAAGTCCCAATGCCAATCCAAACTCACATTCTATCTTTTTTAATTTTTCATTGCTTATGATACAATCCGTGCAGCCTTAATAAAATTACGGTCGAATTCAACCACTGGGCGACCACTAGTTTACATTATTCGAAATAACACAATTTTTTGAAAATAAAACAAAACCGTAGACATCACTTTCCCGATACAATAACTAACATCAAATCATCGCAACATTGCAACGTTATAGCGATGACTTGATTTTAATAATCTATTATCTGGCCTTTGCCCAGTTGTGGGATAGTACATACATAGGCTATACTTTACTTTAACCGTAAAAGTTTTACACAGTTTTACACCGTAAAAGATTTTTTACAAATTTCTTCAGGGTGATCTCGATATAAACGTGACCTAAATAAAATACACGATGAAATACAATAATTGTGCATTCTTTACTTACTTAATTTGGTCATATAATCATTCAAAAACTTTCGGTATCAAAAATGATATTGAAGCGTATCCCCCCTTCAATATATATTTTATTTTAATTTAATTATTTATGAGATACAGCCTGGTGACAGACAGGTGGACGGACGAACTTAGTAATAGGGTCCCGTTTTGACATAAAACATATTAATGTTAATTTTCCTTAGCAAATGGCAATGGCTGACTTTCCCATTATCAGTCATATAAAATAACGTAAGTAGTTGCGCGAAACTACTGAACACATTGTACGCTTGCATATTGCACTATCTATTGTGCGCGACTGCTCTCGTTATCAGTCGGTCGCGAACACATCCGAAGTGATTTCCTACCAAACTCGATAAATCCACGATAAACTGGCAACACCGACCGAGTAGCGCGCGGGAACTGTAATAAGCAGTATTTCGTTTAACACTGCACATTATGCTGAGATAATAACAATGCCGTATTTGGTTTTAACACTATTTGTACCCCTGTTTTAACCCCTGTATTACCCCTATTTTAACCCGGTTTGAACCCCTGTTTTACCCATATTTTAACCCTTTTTGTTGTATGTAGTGGTAAGACAACCGGTTTCAGTTGAGGAGACAGAATCGAGGAGCTCGATGGCGAAGTGGCTAAGACGCCTGGTCAGCGAGTTCGGAGGGTCAGCCAAAAATGTATCGTTGCGAGCTCCACCGTGCTTCGAAAGGCACGTAAAGCCGTTGGTCCCGGCTGCATTAGCGGTCGTTAACAACCCGCGTGGTGGTTTACGACCCGTTCTCCCTGAGTTTCCATCCATAGGGAAACTCGTGCACCAACAGTGGGGACGAACTCGAACAATCTAATAAGACTCTAGAAAACTTGTCAGCAAGTCGCGTTGCTTTTTTCGGTAATATATTCATATATGCCTATAGTAGTGTTAATATATGCCTATAGTAGTATAATATAGTCCTTTCTAAATAGTAGGTATACAGTAGACATTTCAAAGATTCATGCACACCAAAGAAGAAGTCGTTTTGGCATTTCTATAGCTATCAAAATAAAAAAGTTCTCTTTGATCGTACAAACAAACCCTGTCATTCATTTTTTTTGTACATATATTTTCTATAATATCAGAAATTGTAATAGTTTTGTTCGTACAAGAGATAAAAATAATTGAAGTTTAGAGCCATCTGTCGGCAGCTGGGATAACCTTATAAGATTTGTAGAAGCACAGTCATGCTTGGAGAACTAGCAGCGCCATCTTTCAAACGTTGTTTGAAACAATTTCACAGTGTCACGTGTCCTGACGCGCCTGACGATCACGTGTCCCTGACGGTCACGTGTCCTGACGCGAGTTTAACATTTTTTACCCATACAACGCCGCTAAAGAAGTTTTCACTTCAAAAACATCTCACATTTTCCCAAAACGTGGTAGACCGAGCATCAAAAGCACCAATTTTTCGAGGTGGAATAGATTACGTAAGTGATGGGTTGCAGCATTCGATCGCCTGTTGTGCGAGCATCTTAGTACTCTTGTCCCGTAGCCATGCCTTAGCTGTTACGACATGCACGGGAACTTCAAGTTAAAGAATTTTTTTCTGGTAAGAAAACATTTCATTTAACTGTAGTACATTAAGCACCGATGCTTCATCATCATCAGCTCATTTTTATGTCCCCACTGCTGGAGCACGAGGCTTCCCTATGGATGGATAGGGAGAACGGGCCATAAACCACCACGCGGGTCCAGTGCGGATTGGTGGTTATTAACGACTGCTAATGCAGCCGGGACCAACGGCTTTACGTGCCTTCCGAAGCACGGAGGAGCTCGAGATGATAAATTTTTGGTCACCCATCCGCTGACAGGCCTTTGCGAAAGTTGCTTAACCTCAGCATTCGCAGACCGGGCGCGTTAACCACTGCACCATCAAGTTTTGGTATCCAGTGTGTGAATTTTTGAAGTGCTCTTAGTAAACGTGTTAGATTACATTTAATAAGTTCTATGCGGCCTCCACGTTAATTTATCTTCAATGAGTAATCCCAAGTATTTTTAGTTAGGCAGCTGATACACTATTTTCACGTTCCAAACAAGTATGGTCAACCAATAAATACATTTTAACTACGAAGAGTGATAAAATTACTTTCGTCGCATGTATATTTTGTGGCGATACGCCGTTTAGTGATGACGGCAGGCCTTATCGATTACACAAATTACTGTTATTAACTCGATTAGTCGCGGGGCGCGCGGCGGTCGGGCACCGAGAGAGCTTTCATCGATCAACTGTTTCCCATCGATCAACACAATTTTTGCGTGGTAGGGCTTTAAAAAAAATATAGAGTGCGGTTTTAAAATACAAAGAGTATTGTAATGGCGGCATTGGTCGACACTTTAAGCCTAGTGTGTAACGCAGTTATCGTTG
Source organism: Eudonia mercurella (assembly GCA_963082485.1). Lineage (NCBI taxonomy): Eukaryota > Metazoa > Arthropoda > Insecta > Lepidoptera > Crambidae > Eudonia > Eudonia mercurella. The sequence goes on along the minus strand of OY720049.1, from coordinate 7,159,846 downwards.
CCAAAAAGTAACATAGATTTTCATTGATATATTAAAAGCTAGCACTTTATTAGCACTTCGTCCGCGTGTAATTATGGTTTTAGAAATAAACTCTTTTTATGGTTCCGTAGCCAAATGGCAAAAAACGGAACCCTTATGGATTCGTCATGTCTGTCTGTCTGTCTGTCTGTCTGTCTGTCCGTCCGTATGTCACAGCCACTTTTTTCCGAAACTATAAGAACTATACTGTTGAAACTTGGTAAGTAGATGTATTCTGTGAACCGCATTAAGATTTTCACACAAAAATAGAATAAATTTTGGGGGTTCCCAATACTTAAAACTGAAACTCAAATTTTTTTTTTCATCAAGCCCATACGTGTGGTCTTCAAAAATGATATTGAGGTTTCTAATATAATTTTTTTCTAAACTGAATAGTTTACGCGAGAGACACTTCCAAAGTGGTAAAATGTGTGTCCCCTGTAACTTCTAAAATAAGAGAAATGATAAAACTAAAAAAAATATATGATATACTTTACCATACAAACTTCCACCGAAAATTGGTTTGAACGAGATCTAGGAAGTAGTTTTTTAATACGTCATAAATTACGGAACCTTTCGTGCCTTTTGTGCCCTTCGTGCGTTTTTTAAATAAAATGTAGGCTATGTTAGCCGCAAGGAATGTATCATTCTATCTGTGATTTTAAATTATACTATAAATTAAATTAAAATAAATTTATTTGGGACAAGACAATTCAAACATACAGATAAAAAGTAGAAAAAAATTATAAGACAGTCCCAAAACGGTTCCGACTCAGCAAAATGCTAGCCTTTAGGTTAGCGCTGATCTTCTGTCGGAACCGTTGTAGGTGATGCTGCGATAGCAACACAAGCGTAACATAAAAAGTAAAAATAAAATATAAAAAACAAAAATGGCAGCCCTGAGTACAAAAATATTAAATTAGAACAGAAAAAGGAAATAATTATAGGCTGTATGCTCTAAATTCCTAACTCTATTTTTAAAAACGGTAAAAAAAAATTCAACAAATATAAAACGGACGGTTTTATCCAAATATTACTTAACCTTTCTCAAACAAACAAACAAACAAACAAACAAACAAACAAACAGAATCATAAACTTTACTTCTTTATTAATAGTATAAATGATATTTATAAATGACGTTTGATTGTCTTCATGTCAGTCCCATTCGTTTTCATTCGCATCCATATCTCTTCTACTTGTACTGGCATTATGCAACTCGTCGCCAACAGGTGAGATGATGGCCAAAGAATTCCCCGTTTTAATTTGAAACTTTTTTCAACTTAAAACGGGGAATTGTTTGGCAATTGTTTGGCCAAACCTTTTAAAAAATAAATACAGAATTTGACTCTGTGTTTAGTTTTTTGTTAGTAGTTTCGTTTCGTTTCGTTTTACAATACAAATAAAAAACTTACTATGTAGTTAGCTATAGAGAGTTTCATTGGTTTCACCTTATTTGTTTCTGTAACAACAGGTGTTGAGAAACTCTATTTTTAGCTTAATCTACCGTATAATTCTTAGTTTATAATATAACTAGCTGCCCCGGCATACTTCGTACCGCATTTCTTTTCTTTTTAATATAGCCTATGTTACTCAGCGCTAATGTAGCATTCTAATGGTGAAAGAATTTTTTAAATCGGTCCAGTATTTTTGAGTTTATTCATTGCTTAACATACATACATACAAAAATACAAAAGTTTCCTCTTTATAATATTAGTATAGATTACTTCTTGAAATTGGCTTAATGCTAAACGCAAAGCCATTCATCATCATCATCATCAGCTTATTTTATGTCCCCACTGCTGGGCACGAGCCTTCCCTATAGATGGATAGGAAGAACAGGTCATAAACCACCACGCGGGCCCAGTGCAGATGGTGGTTGTTAATAATGACCAACATTTTTGGTCACCCATCCGATGACCGGTCTTTGCGAAAGTAGCTTAATTTCAACAATCGCAGACCGAGCGCGTTAACCACTGCGCGATTGAGCTCCTTAAATTAAGATATAATTGACTATAATTTTTGTTGAGCCAATGACAATTTCGATGCGATTAATTTGAGTTATCGAATATTGATCGACATTCATTTGATTGTCAAGACCAAAGACAACTAGCATCCAAAAGAAAAATGATGCGTTCACTACTGATCACTCTTCGCAGCCGCCTGGCAAGAGCTACGATATAACTAATTAGTGATTGAAACTATGCCAATTTATTATCTGTGTTCGTATTATTGCGGTCTGTCTGTGAGTTTGTCATCTCTGCATTTGTTATTTGGCAATAAGTGACTTTAAGGAATTGCGTTACGTTATTATCAGTCTGTGGAAGGGCGCGAGAAAACCGTCTGGATGGAAAGTAAGAACAAAACAAATGAGTCCAAACTCGATGGGTCTATCTTGTTTAGTTTAGGAATTCTTATAGCCTTCGACTACATCATCAGACCAGCTTCATGGTACCATATTATTGTATTGTGTCCAAAGATACGCAAGTATACCAAATTTGAGAACAATCGAACATCAGGAAGTGGTTCTAATTTGGCTACCAAGATTTGCCCCACACTAACTAACAGGGCGAGTTAAATAAAAGCTTGCAAAAAAACATTTACCAATAGCGTATCAAATACTAAACATATTAAAATATAAAATTTTTTTGTTCTGTTTATATAATTTTAACGCAAATTTTGGTGCGTAGAAATTTTTACAACATTTGTGTTTTTGTAATATAAACATATATAAAGAGTCGCCAACCAAATGAGTTGCTATTCAACATTTAAGATTAAATATTGTTTTCTAAACACCACACATCAAAGTAAAATACTATTTACGCTATCACGAATAGGAAGTTGAACACAGCATTAATTCCAGAGCAATAAACAAAAAAAATTAAATAGATGACATATCGTAACAATTCTTTCAAGGTCAAAGTCAAAAAGGGCCGAAACAGCTGAAGCTAATTTGATGAAATTTGGACTATAGGTTAATTGAGTGACGTAACCAGCCACTAAGAAAGGATTTTACGGAAATCATACCCTAAAGCTATGAAAGTTCGTCAGTTTTGAAGGGAAAATACATAAAAATTGGAATTTGGCTTTTTAAAAGAAACTAGTGGTCGCCCAGTGGTCGAAATTCGACCGTAATTTTATTAAGGCTGCACGGATTGTATCCTAAGCAATGAAAAATTTAAAAAGATATAATGTGAGTTTGAATTGGCATTGACAGATGTCGGCCGCATTAAAGACAAACAATACGTGTGTGTCAAATACATGGTAAAGTGTGTAATGTTGTTTTTGTTGATATAATGTATTGTTTATGCATAATTTAAAAAAAATATAAACATTCGGATAACCTTCTCTATATAAACTATAACTGTGCAAAATTTCATATTTTTCCGTCCGCGCAATTTTCGTAAAAACGGGTACAAAGTTTTTGCTTCACGTATTAATTAAAAGAAAATTAGAATGACGTGTTTTAGCATTTATCGAAAAAGTTGAACTAGGGAAGGAAAGTTTGACCGGAAATCTGTAATTTTCAAATTTTAATCTATGAGTTTCGGTATTTGGCCTGGTAAGAAATGATGAAGTGTTTCAGGATTAACCCACCGATACTTACATTTACTAAGTTTGGCTTTTATTAAAAACAATCAACAACACGTGAGTAACGCCGCGAGCAAAAGCTGTTCAACATAAGCCTCCACAGACACTTATTGACGTCAAAACCAAATAACAATGAAAAAAAAAAGGTTTAGACTACACTACCTACCACCAGTTCGGATTTTGGGAGACCCTTCGACCAAGAAGAGCTGCCAAGAAATTCAGGAGACTTATTTCTTTAACACATTAAACTATTTTTGACGTGACGTCTTATAATTCGATAGAGCCGGCTGCACGCACGAAAAAGTTCAGCGTTACCTCGCTCTGAGGCGTTCCATGTAAGGCTTGAAGTGCAAGCGAGAGCGCGGAACGAGCGACAAAGAAGCACAATCGGCTGAGTAGAAATTTAGCCGTGCTGCTGTGCAAGCCCATGTCCGGCATCGCCACCGCGGTACTTACCCCCAACACCCCCCGACACCCCCAACACCTCCCGACACCCCCAACTCCTCCCGCCTACCTGTTCGACGGGCTGCTGCAGGCTGCTGTGCAAGCCCGTGGCCGGCATCGCCACCGCGGTACGTACCCCCAACACCTCCCGACACCCCCAACTCCTCCCGCCTACCTGTTCGACGGGCTGCTGCAGGCTGCTGTGCAAGCCCGTGGCCGGCATCGCCACCGCGGTACGTACCCCCAACACCCCCCGACACCCCCAACACCTCCCGACACCTTCTTAAGACGTTGTCACGTTCAACTATCGTCAGTAAACCGACTTTACAGACAACCAATTTTTTTATTTTACCTAAGCATAAATAACTTGTAGAAAGTGGAACGGTCTCCCTTCAGAGAAGTTTCCCGTGCGCTATAACATGAGCTTCTACAATAAGCTAGTCAATAGGGCTCTCACTCTAGTCGGGAACGCATAGACAGCTCCCGGATGCTGCAGGGTGCCTAGTGTGAATTTAATTTGTTATTCGAGCACGTTAACGAAAATTTGTTTGGCATTGAAGCAGCGCCTCCTAGCGACATACGAGAAGAGTTACAATATTGCCATACTAATTTTCGTTTTCGTAAACGTTTCGTAAATGAATACAGAGTAAATAAAGTTCACACTAGGCATTCTGGTGTGAGGGCGGCGATGACCACTTCCCATCAAGTAGCTCTCCTGATCGTTTAATTTTTTTAAAAGAATTCAATTTTCATCTCTACACTCAAATCACCAATATAAAATGAAATAACCGTTATTCTATAGCCTATATAGATCCGGCCCCACTCTATGGCTAATCAAGTTTATAATTGTATCCCTAATCACATAAAAAAATAAACAAAATTGGCTTGCTTTGTAAAAGGATTAAACGAGTACGTAATAAGTAAAGCCTTTTATAAATTAGAAGAGGTATTTATTGATAACTAGTGGTCGCCCAGTGATCGAAATTGGACCGTAATTTTATCAAGGCTGCACGGATTGTATCCTAAGCATTGAAAAATTAAAAAAGATAGATTGTGAGTTTGGATTGGCATTGACAGATGTCAGCTGCATTAAAGACAAACAATACGTGTGTATCAAAACATATGCGTGTGTTTCAAATTCATGGTAGTGTGTGTAGTGTTGTTTTTGTTGATTTAATGTATTTTTATGCATAATAAAAAAACATTCGGATAAACTTCTCTATATAAACTATAAGTGTGCGAAATTTCATACTCCTCCGTCCCGCGCAAGTTTCGTAAAAACGGGTACAAAGTGTTTGCATCACGTATTAATATATAGATCGACAGTACCAAAAAAGTAAATAATGAAAAGTATAATATAATCTATATACATATAATGACTTGTCTTGACTGATTCATCATCGCCGAGCCGAAACCGCTGAAGCTAATGAGATAGAATTGGGACTGTAGGTTAATTGAGTGACGTAACCAGCCAATAAGAAAGGATTTTACGGAAATCGTACCCTAAGGGGGTCAAATAGGGGGTGAAAGTTTGTATGAAAGTCCAACAGTTTTGAAGTAAAATACATGAAATACATAAAAAAATGAGGAGCTCGATGGCGCAGTGGTTAACGCGCCCGGTCTGCGAGTGCTGAGGCTAAGCAACTTTCGCAAAGGCCGGTCATGATGGGTGACCAAAAATTTATTATCTCGAGCTCCTCCGTGCTTCGGAAGGCACGTTAAGCCGTTGGTCCCGGCTGCATTAGCAGTCGTTAACAACCACCAATTAGCACTGGGCCCGCGTGGTGGTATATGGCCCGTTCTCCCTATCCATCCATAGGGAAGGCTCGTACCCCAGCAGTGGGGACATAAAATGAGCTGATGATGATGACATGAAAATTGGTATTTGGCTTTTTGAAAAGAAATAAAGAATGACGTGTCTCAGGAATTTTGTTTATTTTCCTTCACAGGAGTAAAAAAGGGACGAAAAGACGGTTTTTATGGTAAAATCGTTCTTTTTAGAGTAATAACTAAAAAAATTTATTATTAATCCAATATATAGATTTTTCAAAAAATTAAAGAGGTGAAATAAGTAGGGGTGGAAAGTTTGTATGGAAATCTGTCATTCCTTAAATTTCGGTATTTGGCCTGGTTAGAAATTATGAAGAGTTTCAGGATTTTTAGGGCATGACAATTTGTACAGGAGGTAAAAAAAACGGACCAAAATTACTTATACAGAGTGATCTAATACGTTGTTTTGCGTTAGAAACTTTTTACTGATTCTAGCTCACATGGATGGGCTTTATATTGATGAAAAATTAAAATCTTAATGTTGAAATAACGTGACATGTTACTCGTGTAGCCCACGCGAGCAAAGCCGCGAACAAAAGCTTGTATAAATATATAGATATAACTAGAATAAATTAATGTGTGTATGAGTAAATTAGTTTGTTAGTACAATGTTTGTAATGTTTTCTTTTATATAATTGAAGTGTCTACATAAGGATGCAGTAGTGTACAACATTGCTCTAACACTTTACGGAACCCTTACAGGGTATCACATGTCTTATGTACTTAATTATTTTTCTTTTACCTTTGTAATGCCGTGTGATATGCAAATAAATAAATATGAAATACGAACCAAAATTTTAGTCGCCAAAAAACAACATATATTTTGCCAGGAAGCAGGTGGTCTAAATTCAATTGTAGCTAAAGACTAAAATCTGTTGCCGACCCATATTTTTAATTCATCATCATCAACTCAATATATGTCCCCACTGTTGGGGCACGAGCCTTCCCTACGGATGGATAGGGAGAACGGGCCATAAACTACCACGCGGGCCCAGTGCGGATTGGTGGTTGTTAACGACTGTTAATGCAGCCGGGACCAACGGCTTTACGTGCCTTCCGAAGCAGGGAGGAGCAAGAGATGATACATTCTTGGTCACCCATCTGATGACTAGTCTTTACGTAAGTTGCTTTACTTTAGCACTTTAACACACACTCCTCAATATTTTTTTCATCATAGTATCCTCAGCTCGTTTTATGTCTCCACTGCTGGCACACGAGCCTTCCTTACGGAAGAATAGGGAAGACGGGCCACGCGGGCCCAGTGCGGATTGGTGTTTGTAAATATTTATTTACTCCGTCAATAATTAAAGAAGCTTAGATGACCGGCAAAGTACACCAAAACTATTAGAGCATTAAAATTAGCTATCATAACGGTCGATCTACCATCTGAGAGACGGTGCCAAAACGTCGCTCGGGATGCGAACCCGCAACCGCGCTTATTAATAACCGACCTCGTGACGTCTCAGTTGGCCTATGATTTACAACCAGCAATTTAATTGCAGACCGACAGTGCACACACTCATCTGCTGTAATAAAATTAGTTGGAAGATGAAGATGCGTTGATAGACAGAAAGATAATGGGAAATACATAATTCTTCTTGTCGTGTCACTATGGAGAGGTCTTTTTTTAGGGTTCTGTAGTCAAAGGGTAAAACGGGACCCTATTGCTATGACTCCGCCGTCCGTCCGTTTGTATGTCACCAGGCTGTATGTATCTCATGAAACGTGATAGGTCAGTTAAAAATTTCACAGATGATGTATTTCTGTTGCCGCTATATACTAAAAAACAGAATAAAATATTTAAGGGAGGCTCCCATACAACAAACGTGTTTTTTTTTAATAGTTTTTGCTCGATATTGATAACGGTAACAGGTAGACGCTTGAAATATTCACAGAATATTAAGTTATATTATTCACTTTAAAAATAAATAATTAAATTAAAATAAAACAAATATTTAAGGGGGGCTCCCATAAAACAAATGTGATTTTTTTCCAATTTTTTTCTCGATCTTAATAACGATAACAGGTTGAAACTTGAAATATTTTTTATAGATAATGGTACGGAACCCTTCGTGCGCGAGTCCGACTCGCACTTGGCCGGTTTTTTTAAATTACCGTCGGGTAATTCTCACTTGATGCTAAGGTTTATCAAAAATGTATCATCTCGAGCTCGTCCATGCTTCGGAAGGCACGTAAAGCCGTTGGTCCCGGCTGCATTAGCAGTCGTTAACAACCACCAATCCGCCCGCAATTACGGCCCGTTCTTCATGTGGTGTTCCATCCTTAGGGAAGGCTCGTGCCCCAGCAGTGGGGACTTTAAATGAGCTGATGATGATGTGAGACTTTGCTGACTTCTTAAGAGGGTGCCGCGCGGACGCAAAATTGCGAGTTTCAAGTTTCTTTATGATAGCGAGCGAGCGGCGCGTGGCAGTGGTGTGACAACGGCGCACGACAAGAATACGCACGCACACTAATATCTGTACAGAGTAGGCTGGTGATTTAATTGGAGCAATATTTACTTATGTAAAATCATAGGCGTTTGGGTAAAAAATAATAAGTCTTAATATTTTCATATTCATATTTTTTAAATGAAAAATAAGACATCAGTGGCCTGATTAACTCTTATGGCGAGTTTTATAACCCCTTGCGGAATATCAGTACAAACATTTTGATGTCGGATTATTGTTTCATGTGCTATATTTACAAAGTTTCGGAACAAATAAGTTTTTAGATGTCATTTCTTTTACGTATTGTTCATGCAGTTTCTGGGTATTTGTTTCAGATTCCAAGACAATCATGGCCTTGTGAAAGGATCAAGCTAACCTACACTAGTCCTTTTAATGATATAACCTATTCAGCGCCTAGCACCAGTGACTTAAAAACACGTAAATTTTCGAAATTCCGCGTGGCCCGGGTCGAATTTGTAAAATCTCACAACTTTACTAAATGTTTAGAAAATTTACGTAATGTCATCCTAGTAATTTTAAATGGTTCGGAATTCATTGTTTGTCGTTCTAAACAACAATATTCTTTCGATAAATTCCATTATGGAACTCCATTTTGACAAATGTGATAAAAAAATCACTCTATTGACTAGAACCTGCCAACTGCCAAAATCGACCAACACATCAATTTAGATACTTTTAATTTAATTAAAGACCCAAATGACGAGCCACGCGATTCTCACACTTATTACCCACACTATCGTACTAACACAACGGTGGATTCAAATAACTCCTCATAATGAGACAGTTGTAATTGAAACCTTTTAATTTGAGCGAGGCGTCGCGACAGGTGATTCGCAGCCCCATTAGGCGGGATATACAACCTGCGCACACGTGGTATGACTATGTAAGGCCGTGTGCACACACGTGTAGTAGTAACTACACGTATATACTATATGTGAAGCAAAAACTTTGTATCCCTTTTTACGAAAATTGCGCGGACGGAGGAGTCTGAAATTTCGCACACTTATAGTTTATATAGAATGTTAATATATTTTTTTAATTATGCATAAAAAGTACATTCAATCAATAAAACAAACTTTACACATACTACCATGTATTTGACACACACGCATATATACTCTTTTCAAAAATTCAATAATGAAAGAGGAGCGGTCGAAATCTGTCAATGCGAATTCAAACTCACATTCTATCTTTTTTAATTTTTCATTGCTTAGGATACAATCCGTGCAGCCTTAATAAAATTACGGTCGAATTTTGACCACTGGGCGACTGCTCTAAGCTGGGCGACCACTAGTATGAGTAAATACCCGAACAGAGTCCAAGCTTAAGGGACTTTCTGTCTTAAGTTATTACTTAATTAGCTAACCTAACAACATCTTATAGTGACCATATCAATATTAAACATGTTTTAAATAAATAGATTGACTTTGCCATCGCATGAAAACACAATGTATCTCACAAGTAATACATATATTATATTAAATTAGATTGTTTAGTGCGATTGCCAAGTCAATCTATTTATTTAAAACATAAAAGATTTTTAATATTTAAATGGTCACTAAAAGATGTTGTTAGTATAGCTAATTACGTAATAATTTAAGACAGAAGGTCCCTTAAGTAGGAACTGAATAAATTCACCGACTTGGTATGGATCTCACAACTTTTTACGGTAGAAGAAATGAGTTGCTTCTCTCTCTCTCTTTATCTATCTCTTTTCTTTTTGTAGCTAGTCCTACTTTTTTTCCTTTTCGGTGCCATCTAGGTACATATCTACACCTATTATTCCATTATATTATACATAAACAGGTACACTGATTCATTAACTGCAAATGTAACTTTGTAATCCTATACATGTATATGGGATAACAAAGTTATTTATGCAGTTGGTGGATCTAGAAAACTGGACCGAAATTGCAAAATGTTTTAGTTTTTCATTGATTTATACACTAAACACTAATTTTATATATAGACGTGCCTTAGAGTTTTGATGATCGGTCAGTCAGTCAGCCAGTCAGTGAGTGAGTGAGTGACAAAATTAAGAAACTTTGACTAGTTATAATTCTTAAACTACTGGTTTAAATTGAATGAAATTTGAAATATACCGTGTTTATACTACTGAAAATTCAGGCTTTTAGTTTTAATCACAACGAAGTTATAGAGGGTCGAAAATGGCCTGAACTGTTTCGAGAAAATAATGGTACGGTCGTGCCGCTTTTTTGCTAGACTTGGCCGGGGCACTGCCGTGCCTCCAGACATAAACCTTCGTCTTAAATCACTCTATCTATTGCTGAAAACTGCATTACGATCAGTTGCGTAGTTTAAAAGATCTAAGCGTACTGACAGCAAAGATGTGTAATAATTGCTAGTATAAGCTTTCCGGGTAGGTTAATAGAACTATTATTAATGACTTATTGCAATAGTGCATTAATAATAGTCTTAGAAATACCTATTTCTGCCGCCATTTTTGTTGTTTTAATTTTCACGAGTTAGGTTGAAATAAAAACTGAAATAATCAAAAATATATTTTTTTTAAGACATCTTTGTTCAATCAATGTTCAAGTTTACACTTAATACAAGTGGTACAATAATATGTTTCGTGTAAACTCGTGTGTCTCACCATAGACAAACTTAGCGGAATTATAGACACGGCTTTAGTCGAAGCGTGCGTGGGCCGCCTTATCCGATGTGGTTGTGTGGGTTACCCGTTAATTAAAAAGTTTCTCTTGAATTTCCCGCCAGTTTTAATGTCACTTTGACGTGATAGAAGTCTAATAGAAAGGGATGCCATTTAATACAGACTGTTTTAAACGTTTCATGAATTAATTAATTACACTTTCTTGGTGCCTGCTGAATTACTGATGATAATGTTTGAAGGCATCTTTGAAAGCAGTTAATGACAATGTTTAAATTTTCTCTTTTTCTATTTGCGTTTTCGATTTAAAACATGCATAAAAGATTATGTTTTTTAGGTACACAACCAACTTTAAAAAAATTAAAACAGATAAAATTTGTTAAATATTAAATAGTTATATAATAAACAGGTCTTCAAGATCATACTCGTAGTTATTATTCGAATAATTCGAAGTCAAGAGAAATTTCAGGTCAAGAAGTTGATCATTCCAGAGCGCAGAGATATATACATTTTTTACATTTTTTATTATTAAAAAAATATAAATAAATAAATAAACTACATAAATAATCAGAGTACGTGACTATGCTGAAGTATGACTTTAAAGTATATGTAAATGAAGCACCACTTCAACAGCATCTTTAAAACACTACATGAGCGGAAATCTCAATGGCCCCGCCATAAAACCTGATAGGGCACGCAGAAGTGTTCGAATTCATCAAAATTCGCTGTAAAACGCCTCTCAAGGGTTCTGCACATAAAGGGTGACGTCCGAGTGTTCTTGATCGCGGAGATAGGTGGTGCTGGAGTGCCCATTGTGCGAATTTATTATCTGTGCCACAAAAAAGTTTAATATAGCCGAACGCGCCATCGACAAAAGAGTTCCGTTTTCAAAATGGTGACTTGACGAATTAGTTGTTACAAAGGTGTGCGGTGATATTGTGTATTTATAGATTTGTCAGGTTTCACAAGATTTCTAACAAATAGATCTTTTGTATAAAAATAAATCATGTTTTCTATTAGTGTGGGTTAACCAGTTTTAATTATGTACATATAGATTAGGTTATTTTCTACATTTAATTTTGACAGAATAAGGTCTCTGGCTACCTTTTAGGTTTAAAGATAATAAGATCATAAGATTTACTTAGCAAATGTTCACTTAAAATGAAATAAATATTACAATAATAAACTTAAAATTAATTTTCATCCCCCCATCTCGGAAAGAGTATTTTTGCTCTTCGATATCTGAGTGCAAAAGCCGTTTTTATCCGCTAGAGGATAAAGTAAATTGAATTTAGAACATCGTGTACACTAAGTTTTCTTAACATCATTAAACCTATTTACTTCTACCTCCATGGTGCCGAATTTATCAGTACACAAGTCACTAACACTAACATTACAGTACCTAACAAAAATATTACACTCAACTTAAGTAACTGTAGCAACGTTACTTTAAATTTTTCTTAATTATACCTAAGTATTATTTGTTATAATTTAAAGATTATTCTGTAATACTTACCTATCGTAATGTTAATACCGTTCGTTAATACCTAAACTGAAATAAAAGTATCTTGTGATTGTAATTTTTTTTTTTGCATTTAAATATTTCCTCGCTGAGATGGGATGAAAAGTTACGTGTTGCACTCGAGTGCAAAGATTTTTCACCTTGTGCTTTTTTGATACCCTCGCTAACGCTCAGGATTCTAATTTTAGAATCCTTCGCTTGCTCGGTCATCAAAATTGAGCACGCGGTAAAAAAGCAACTTTGCACTCTTGTATAACATATAACTATTATCTCTTAGAGCGCAACAATGCATATTTTTTATGGCGAAAAACTTATATTAAGATGTAGGTAGCGACGAACTTAAAACAAGCCCTACAATTCCCTGTTCCTTAGTTTTAAGATATGTTACTGTGTTTTTTTCATCTGAGTGTTAGCACTAGATATCTACAAAAAACTACCCTCACTCAATTAACTATACTAGTGGTCGCCCAGTGTTCGAAATTCGACCGTAATTTTATTAAGGCTGCACGGATTGTATCCTAAGCAATGAAAAAATATAAAAGATAGAATGTGAGTTTGAATTGGCATTGACAGATGTCGGCCGCATTAAAGACAAACAATACGTGTGTGTCAAATACATATGCGTGTGTGTCAAATTCATGTTAGTGTGTGTAGTGTTGTTTTTGTTTGTTTAATGTATTTTTTATGCATAATTAAAAAAATATATTAACATTTGGATAATCCTCTCTATATCTATACTTAATATTATAAAGCTGAAGAGTTTGTTTGTTTGTTTGTTTGTTTGTTTGTTTGTTTGAACGCGCTAATCTCAGGAACTACTGGTTCGAATTGAAAAATTCTTTTTGTGTTGAATAGTCCATTTATTGAGGAAGGCTATAGGTTATATTGCATCACGCTATGATTAATATGAGTGGAACAGTCGCTAATTAACGCGGGTGAAACCGCAGGGCACAGCTAGTAAACTATATGTATGTGTTATCCATAGGTCGCTGGTTCATATCCGGCTCGAAGGACCAAAAAAATGTATGTGTTGTAATGCAGGTTGCAAACGAGATGCAAAAATGTAAATGTAAAAGGATGCAGATGCAAATGCAGGCGAGTGCAATTAAAAAGGCCAAAAGGAGTTGTCAAATCGACTTCTAATTAAACACAAAAATTACAGATGATTGTCACGATAAAGTGCATTCGTCCAAGGTCGGCTGGCGATCGTGATCTGGGTCACAGTTATTGCCGCGTCTGTTATATTTTATTAACTAACTATATAAAATATGCAGAATGTCATGTACGTACATCGTACACTATAAGTGAGCGAAATTTCATACTCCTCCGTCCCGCGCAAGTTTCGTAAAAACGGGTACAACGTTTTTGCTTTACGTATTAATATATAGATAATGTAAACTCGTTTAACGTATTTAAGAAGACACTTGCCGAGTACATTGTTATTGTTATTTGATAAATGATTTTTTTCCTCGTGGTTTTTTTTTGTATTTTTAAACTGTAATTATGATATGATTTGTGTAACAAGCAAGTAGGTACATACTCAACACATATATGTTTTGTTCTGCTTTTACCAAGACAAAGTATGTTTTTTAATAATCATATTCTCAAATAAGTGGCAAAATGTCTTTTTTGAGAATAAATTTCAAGTTTCTTTATGATAGCGAGCGAGCGGCGCGTGGCAGTGGTGTGACAACGGCGCACGACAAGAATACGCACGCACACTAATATCTGTACAGAGTAGGCTGCTGATTTAATTAGAGCAATGTTTACTTTCGTAAAATCATAGGCGTTTGGGTAAAAAATTATAAAAGTCTTAATATTTTCATATTCATATTTTTTAATTGAAAAATAAGACAACAGTGCCCTGCGGAATATCAATACAAACATTTTGATGTCGGATCATTGTTTCATTTGTGCTGTATTTACAAAGTTTCTGAAGAAATAAGTTTTTATATATCATTACTTTTACGTATTGTTAATGCAGGTTCTGGGTATTTGTTTCAAATTCCAACCATGCCCTTGTGAAAGGATCAAGCTAACCTACACTAGTCCTTTTAATGTATATGACCTATTCAGCGCCTAGCACCAGTGACTTATGTAAAAACAAGTAAATTTTCGAAATTCCGCGCTGCACCCCCTTAATCTTATCTATCTACCAACAGCCAAGCAGAGTACCATAACATGTACTCTCCGCTGCTTGACACCAGAACATCTCGAACTGAGTACGATAATCCAACCACTAGACCACAGGGCGGTTCCAATTCCAATGCCTACTCCATATCATTCCACTCTTCAGGTAATCTCATAAGATGGGCGGAGATTACTTCAAATGAACACTGGGGATAAAGGGGGATATAGGGAGGTATTCACAATGGAACTCGGTCAAATGACCGCTACCATTGTCGACTTCGAGACGTGTCTAACGGCGGGATTAAAGCGAGTATTGTGTGAGGATTAACTGTGAAGTACACAATTAGACACTGTTCAGAGATCGCTGGCGTGGCTTGTAGGCTTATGGATTGATCATATGGTAAGAGGTATTCATTTCTAATTGCATGCCTATTCGCATAGCAAATGACTCCATTTATATCTTATTTATTTATTTAGGTTCTTCAACGTTAAAAACCCAGCCCCAGCAGTGGGGACATAAAATGAGCTGATGATGATGATGATGATAGTCTTCGACATTGGTGGAATGTACAGATATGTACATCTATACAGATCTAACACTGGTCTAAATTCTAACATACCAAGGCTCTGTAGAACGCACAATGCTTTATCTAAATATAGTGATCTTTATTTAATCTTTGTTTAATAAGTTTAGTTTAGTAAACATAATTTTATACATTATTATCATTATAGGTAACTAGCAGACCGGCGGACTTCGTACCGTATTTGTTTTTTTTGAAGTGATAACTTCTTTAGCGGCGTTGTGCACTTTTTTTGGAATGGGTAAAAAATGTTAAACTCGCGTCCGGACACGTGACCGTCAGGACACGAAAATTCGTAAGACGGATGGAGAGTAGAGGAATGGGTAAAAAAACGACGGGTTGCACTCTGGGAGTGCCGGCAGAAGTGAAAACTTGAATATTAACGTTGTGCATTTTTGATATTTTGGAATGGTTAGGGAATAATTTTGCACGAATTGCTTTAATTATCAGTATAAAAGTACTCTCATTTATGTGGTAGAATACAATATTTATTTATTGGGCTATCGTACACAAACATGACAATTTATATTACATTAAAAAGTTATATTAAGTTATTTTAAAAATGTATATTACGCCGCGCCAGCTGTCTACTCTCCATCCGTCTTACGAATTTTCGATCAGGTCACGTGTCCTGACGCGAGTTAAAATTTTTTAAATCGGTCCAGTAGTTTTTGAGTTTATTCGTTGCAAACATATGAAGATTCAGGCAGGCAGATGGAACAACTGACAGATGCCTGTATCCAATTCCCATAAGATGGTGGTTGTATACGTTGTTCAAGTTCTACCACCTACCAAACCGAGTAACCCGTGCTGGGAATCGAACCCGGGACCTCAGCATCTGATAATAAGAGCGGTCTAACACTAGACAGAGGAGCTCGATGGCGCAGTGGTTAACGCGCCCGGTCTGAGAGTGCTGAGGTTAAGCAACTTTCGCAAAGGCCGGTCATCGGATGGGTGACCAAAAATTTATCATCTCGAGCTCCTCCGTGCTTCGGAAGGCACGTTAAGCCGTTGGTCCCGGCTGCATTAGCAGTCGTTAACAACCACCAATCCGCACTGGGCCCGCGTGGTGGTTCATGGCCCGTTCTCCCTATCCATCCATAGGGAAGGCTCGAGCCCCAGCAGTGGGGACATAAATGAGCTGATGATGATGATGATGAACCACTAGACCATAGAGACGGACAGACCATTAGTTTGGAGAATTCGATATTTTGGCACAATATATAAAAAATATCTATAGCCTACATACTGGCCTACACTGCTGAGCAAAGGCCCACTCTACAATTGATGGGTGCTGGCTCAAACATCACGCTTACCTAATGCGGGTTGGCGATCAAAATCCCGGGATATGCATCGAAAAATCTGCAATCAAGTAAACTATAGGAGCTGTATCTACACTATCGTGACCCTACTTCAGCACTTTGCGCGCACGAATGAGTGAGATGTGGCTCAATTAAAGTTTTTATGGAGAAGGAATCACAAAACATATTATTTAAACACATTTATGTATAACATATTATGTTACATTACATTTTACAAACATTGTATATTTCGCGAAGTATATTTCTCCATCAGGTGACCCGCCTGCTCGTTTGCCTCCTTCTTAAATAAAAAAAAAGAAATACGGTCAAAATTCGATAATTGGGACAGAAAACAAAATAATATAGTGTACAATAATTATATTGTCAAAATCGGCATGCGTAACTCTCGTCTACGGCGCTACGTCGTCGTAGCTGCTACAGCTGTCTACGTTCTCGTATTTGCTACAGTGAGTGCTACATCACCCGATGCGTTTCGTAGGACCTCGTAGGACAGAGATTAAAATGACAGACTGACATATTGTGGCAGCCATTTTGAAATACAAGAGAAAACGCATATAAAAATAGTAACTGGTTTTATACAGTTTAGGCTACAACAATTGAATCGTTATGAATGTTTCGACCATCTGTTCGTAAGTCTAAAGTGCGTGGTTTAATTATGTGTATTAAATTAAAGATGGGAGTGCGACTTTAAATGGAACGTCACGCAGAGTTGATTGCTTTTAAAAAGTGACGTTGCACTAATTGGTTTCACTTATGCACGTCTTTCAACATTTAACGGTTAATAATTCACAATGAATATTAGGGAAAATACTATAGATAATAAAACATGACGACATTTTCCCGCCAAAAAGTTTAACAACCATGACGTTTCGCGTTCCCGCCAAAAGGTCGTAATGTTCACAAACCTATTTTCAGGGGATCCACAGACAAAATAAAAGTCACGCACCGACCACAGTACAATATTATATTTCCCACAGATATATAACCAGCGGCAGACGGAAGTATCCCTCAACCTCAATGCTGGCATTACCTATACTTCGTTTCCTTGGCTTCTTCGGATTACACTTGATAGGCTTCACGACCTTACCTACACAGAGATACAGTTTAAATTCGAATAGCGACGTCACTCACGCTACACTGCATAATAAACGACTTTACGCCGATACAGCAAAGTTGAAAATAGTTTGTACTAGAATACACAGCACACCTGTATTTAGGTCATTCGAGAGCCCGTTCGAAATTCAAAACTAACTCGGTGAGGTCGGTTGTAAGCTGCCAGTACTAGCTGCCAGACGGCGGGATCGGGAACTAACAATTTTGTATATTGATTTAAGTTATTTATGTAGACGGTGGCGCGCCTGCATTATGTTTCGTTTAAATTTAAAGTATTTAAAAATAAGACAAAGCTCGATAGGTTACATTTAAAATAGAATTCGGTTGACGACCCCTGAACTTTAATGAGTCCCTTTCTTATATGAGCCTTCATTCAGCGGCTTCTTAAGGTGAAATAGGTCTTCATTGTAACGAAGTCATGGCCCATAGCTTACATTTTGACGTTCAAAAACCGTTAATGCCATAAGGAAATTAACTGTAATACTGTAAAATTAGTTGTCGCCTGCGACTTCGTTCGCAAAGACTACACTATCCCACAGGAACCTGTTACCGGGATAAAAAGTATTGTATATCGTAGTTCGGGTCAAGGTCTGTCTATGTGCAAAGTTTCATCCAAATCTGTTTAGCCATTTTTACGTGATGCGCGGTCAAATAAACAGACAAAAATTCTTAAAACTGTTGGAACGTGTTCTGTTATCGATTCTAAGTATCCCCAGCCAACTTTTTTTCGAATATCTTCCATGTACAGACTTTCGACCCTCTTTAGCTTTATTATAATATAATATATATATATATATATTATGTATAGATTAACCATCAAAAAGAAAGTTTGACTAGTTATAACTCTGCAAAAAAAAACGACGGGTTGCACTCTGGGAGTGCCGGCAGAAGTGAAAACTTGAATATTAACGTTGTGCATTTTTGATATTTTGGAATGGTTAGGGAATAATTTTGCACGAATTGCTTTAATTATCAGTATAAAAGTACTCTCATTTATGTGGTAGAATACAATATTTATTTATTGGGCTATCGTACACAAACATGACAATTTATATTACATTAAAAAGTTATATTAAGTTATATTAAAAAATTATATTACGCCGCGCCAGCTGTCTACTCTCCATCCGTCTTACGAATTTTCGATCAGGTCACGTGTCCTGACGCGAGTTTAACATTTTTTACCCATTCCTCTACTCTCCATCCGTCTTACGAATTTTCGATCAGGTCACGTGTCCTGACGGTCACGTGTCCTGACGCGAGTTTAACATTTTTTACCCATTCCAAAAAAAGTGCACAACGCCGCTAAAGAAGTTTTCACTTCAAAAATCGATTTAAAACCGATAATAATATTCAATTTGATGCAATTACGTCAGTATTTTCCAACCCTAGGTATGCCTATACAATTTGACATCTGTCATGGGTATCAAGCTATATTGAACAAACTATAGTCTAAACAATTTCTCTAGTTTTTTATTATGATTTGGATTTTATAGTTTTGACGTCAATAAGTCGCGGAAAGCCGTTGGATGCGAGCAGTACAAAACCGGTCCTTGGGGGAGGTCTTTATCCATCAGTAGACGTCTTTTGGCTGAGATGATGATGATGAAAGCCTGTGAAGGAATATGTTGAGTAAATGATTTGATTTTGGCTTTGACTAGACCAGAGAGGCGGTTAAATGTACGATATATTAATTAAATCAGTATGTTATGTGGGTATGTCGTGTTGCACTTGACAAATCTAATGCGCCGCGTCAGTCCCACCCGCTGACGACAATGACACATAACGGACATTATTGCAAATTGTATGTATGTTAATGCTTAAACATATGCGCCACACACGCCTCGTCTATATAAAACTTTCTACGCGACTTCGTCTGCATTGATTTCGTATTTTTCCGGACGAAAATTAATACTTCATTATAGCCTATGTTACCCGCAATGACTGTAGCATTCTAAAAAAATTTTATAACAATTTAAAAACTACAGAAGACGGCGTAACAATGCGGTTTGAATGAGTCGCTTCTCGACCGCGGGTACCAGGCTGCCAGCCTTGCGAGGAGTATAGGGTTACGCGGCGCGGTGTCGCGTGACCGTCTGCTTTGTTATGCTCGCCTGGTAGGGAGACATTGTACTCACCTTCGCCTAAGTTTGAATACAGTAAAAAAAACTTGTTTTGACTAAAATAGGTTGATACTGTAACACAATATCGTAGTGGCCCCAGTGATTGACACTTTAAGGCCTAGTGGTCGACACAGTTTTTGTTCCAAAAAATAATATCTAGATGTCATTGAAATTTTAATGGATTATAGTTAGGAAGCAGCTGGCCCGTATTCAATTGTGTCTAAAGTCTAGTTTCTGACCAAAATTTATAATTATTAAAGGAAAAAGGGATTGATTGCTGGTTCCTGCCGAGCCCTGGTTAATCAGATCCGATTTAGCTTTAAGACGATAGGACCGCTACATGTGCTATGTAGCTTTGTGCCTGTACTAAATTATTTCTTCAATGCTATTTATTCTTACTCAAAATTGGGATTTTGATGCTCTGTATCACGTTTCTGGGTAAAGACATGAGAGTATAATGTATGTATGTAATTTTCTGATGTGCAATAAAGTATCCCACCTTCTTGGAGAAGAAGACGCTGTTTTCGTATTTAAATATGTAAGCAATGAAAAACAAAAAGGCTTAATTGGTTTTTATATAACAAAACTTTTATGTTAACATTTCTTGCGTGTTCAGGATCAGAAGTTAAATGGTTGCTTAGCGACCAGATATTAGCTCGATAGTTACAAGGATACGAATGTAACCAGGTTAATGCTTTTCTGTAATATTTTACACTAGCTGTACCCACGACTCCGCTCTCGCGTTAAGGTTTTTGATGTGTTCTTTCCGCTCGCTTTCTATATAAGCAATTTGTGGGAGTGATTTCGTGAAATGGGACGGAAGTATGTGTAACAGTGTAACAGGAAGTCGGGAAAGTCGGAAAATCGATATTAAGAACATGACATATTATTATTATATGTGACATATTGTATCATATGACAGTCAAAGGTCATTTTGATATGTCAAATGTCTACTAATGAGTATTTACTGCATTTATTTTATAGTTATAAAATGATGTAATACTTGACTCATTTTTTTCAGAATATAATCTTAAAATTGCGTATTACTAAGGTGAGATATCAATGGTTACACATCATTTGCGACTACTTTAAGGCACGCTCGTTTTTATGTATTTTTATACATATCATCGTCTTTATCAGCTCATTTTTATGTCCCCACTGCTGGGGCACGAGCCTTCCCTATGGATGGATACGGAGAACGGACCATAAACCACCACGCGGACCCAGTGCGGTGGTTGATGTTTGCGACTGCTAATGCAGCCGGGATCAACGGTTTTACGTTCCGAAGCAAGGAAGAGCTAAAGATGATACATTTTTGATCACCCATCCGAAGACTGGCTTTTGCGAAAGTGCTTAACCTTGGTAATCGCAGACAGGGCGTTAAACATTGCGCCATCGATATAAATATAACGTTACGTAATAAAATATATCCTATAATACATGAACAGACACGTAACAAAAAAAACACGTAGAACGAATAATTGGTTTTCGATTGATAAGAATACAAACAGAAAGATTTTTTGATTTTTGAGTTTTATCTATACTAATATTATAAAGAGGACACCTTTGTATTTTGGTATGTAAGTATGTATGTTTGCAACGAATAAACTCAAAACTACTGGACGGATTTAAAAAATTCTTTCACCATTAGAATGCTACATTAGCGCTGAGTAACATAGGCTATATTAAAAAAAAAAAATACTAAAAACGACAATTTAATTTTCCAATACTTTTGTATTGGAAAATTAAATTGTTGATTTGTTTGTTTTGTTGTCATGGAAACCATTGATATATAATTAACTCAATGATGGAAACTGCCAAAGCGGTACGAAGTCCGCCGGGTCAGCTAGTAATAATAATAATAATAATAATAATAATAATATTTTTATAATGTTTTATTGTTTTTATTTTAAAATATTGTAAAAATCTAGTTTTAAGAAAAAATAAAAAAATAAAGGAGATAATAATAATAAACTTTATTTGCACACAAAAAAAACAGATACTGACAAATTTATATACTATGTATATAATATGTATAGATGATCAAGGATTAAGCTAGGTGTATCTTTTCAAAATAATTGTATTACATTTAAAGTCAAAGCCAAAATGAATTTTTGAATCTTAATCCCCCTCTGTGTTGTAGTAGTTAAGACTAATAGTTTCAAATCCAGAGGTCGCGTGTTAGATTCTAACCGGGGGTATCATTGTACTCGGTTTGGTTGATGGTAGGGCTGTTTTAAGTCCGCCTGGCTAGCTAATTATAATTATCTGAATAATATGTCAAAATTAAAAAAATTCAAAATCATTTATTCAGTTTAGGCTACAAGTAGCTCTTATGAATGTCATCACTGTGCCATCAGTTCGTAAGTCTTCTCTGGGCGGGAGATCTTGTACTGAGTAGAACCGGCAGGAAACTCAGCAAGTGTCCAATAACATTGTAGGAAAGCCAGCCAGGAGTGACGAATGGGCGCTGCTGCGATGATGTTGAAGGTACTTCTGTGCTCCGTAGGGGTCACCCTGTAGGGATCCCATTGGTACATCACGTCGGGGTCACCACTGTAGGGAAGCCAGTGGTAGATCACGTCGGGGTCACCACTGTAGGGAAGCCTGGTGGTAGGATGGAATGCCACATTGAGGAAGGCCAAAGGGAAGATCTTCCTCCGAGCTGGGTGGTATAGCTCGGGGACCGAGGTCCAACGGATGTTAGTTGGAGGTACTATATATAGCGAAGGAGACGAAGGAGCGAAGTTTCACTCGCTACCGCGATGCAGGTTTCCCATACTATTTCACGTCGTAGTATGGCGATGTCGTTGGTAAGCGTGTGTGGCGCCATCTGTTGACACAGTTGAGAAGGTGTTTTGCTTCATGTCAATGTGCGGCGTATGCGGTAGGTGGAGCCGCCACAACATCATCATTAACATGTCATCTACCGTGAATACAGACACAATAGAATTTTAATTGTTTATGGCACTGATCAGTGCTCGCGACTGATGACAGGTTAATAGCATTATTGTGTTCTCCTCAGTAGTTGAAGTTCCCGGGTGGAATCTATTTAAAAATCTTGTTAATCTTCTCGTTTGAGTTTTCAACAACAACTTCTTTTAGTTTTTTTCGCTATTTTACGTAGATTTGGATTCCTTATACTCACACACTTGAAAAATAAACCCTGTTTATGTATAATTAGATGTTTGCTAAATATGTAAAAGTCAACGAATTCGATTCCCAGCGGGGGGTACAAGGTTGTGTACTCGGTTTGGTTGGTGGTAGGACTAGTCTGTCCGCCTGGCTAGCTACCACCATCTTATCTAAAAATGTCGCCATAACATAAGGCCTTATCATCACTTAACATCAGGTAAGATCAAGGCACTGTGGCACCCGTAAATAAAAAATTGAAATAATAATAATGGCGGCGTTCTAGATTTAGGTTTTTATAAAAGTTGTATTTTTGTATGATGTTTTGTTATATTTTACTTTTTATATATTTTTATAAAAAACCTAAATCTAAGATTAAAAACGAATAAAGAGTGAGTATAATAATAATATTTAAAATAAAAACTTATTTTATTGCTGCCCTATAGTTGGCTAATAAGTATCAAAACAAAAGAGTAAAAAATGTTTTAATTTAAACGGTTTTATTGAAAATAAAGATTTAAAAATAAATTAT
This sequence comes from Eudonia mercurella, assembly GCA_963082485.1. Lineage (NCBI taxonomy): Eukaryota > Metazoa > Arthropoda > Insecta > Lepidoptera > Crambidae > Eudonia > Eudonia mercurella. Next base: position 7,136,413 of record OY720049.1, on the reverse strand, counting down.
GTAGACAATGTACCTACTAAAAGCTAAAAAATAAGTCGGTAGGTCCTAGGTACCAGTCATCACACCACTCTCCCCAACAATCTAGGGCATTGATCAGACAAAAAAATAAAGTCTTTGGGCGTATGAACAAACAAATAAACAATTAAAGCTAAATAAAACCGTTCAATCAAAAATATTCCACTCAATAAACAATTCCGCTTCTTTTTTAGGCAAAGACATTTAAAAATATTTTGTACCCAACCTTCCAAAAAGTTTTTCGTTCTGTAATTACCACTTCGTTTCTTTCCACTTGAACGGTTTCCAATACCCAGATTTTTGGTAACATTTCAATGACTTAAGTGCGAGCATCCACAAAATATATTACAGCAATTTGTTTGAGTACCTAATCTACCAATAAATGTCGGACATTTCTGTCATAACGTAAAATCATTACCAAACATTTCCTAGCAAAGTTTTTATGGGTCTTATTGCGCACAGTATAAAGTTCAAATTAAATTAAAACACTTTAAGTGTTCGTGAGTACTTTATGATGTCAATTTAATTAAAATTAATGCTATGGAAAGATATTTTCTTTCTGATAACGTAGACTTGATGGGTACTTACTGTTCGATGGTACTTACGAAAGAAAGCGTTTACAACAAGAATTATTTCTAAATTATAGAAACATTAAAAGTTCGCTTGCACATTAACAAATGCAAAACTGTATTTCTTCAATAAATGTTCCACCTTATGTCATATTATATAAAGTTCAAAGTATATTCAGGCAATTTGACAGTTTGTGGAAGTCTGATGTGTGTACATCATGTCTTTTCACATGATTGGCAAATGAAACAAAACGGCGCAACGTCACTTTTCTAATTCTCTCAAGAAGTCTCAGTAAAATTCCATATCTTTTCTATAACTCAAGAAGACCGAGGGGAATATCGTCCTTATCATTTATCATGCATGAATCATTACTATTCATCACCATTAATCACGAAAAATACCGAAGACGTGGCTGTATGGGCTAGATCCCCTTGCTTTCCTACACAAAACTAAAGAAAACTAAAACCTTTGACTGCATGAATTTCGCTATCGCTATTAACAACCAACTTTTATAAAAGAGTTTTGTTTCAATAGGTGCTTCAAAGTTTTGTTTATCATAGTACTTGTCGGTACCTAACTGTTATCATTTTCATTTCCATTCCATTAACCCATCATTAACTTTCTATATTCGACTTAATAACTACTCAAAACACTCAAAAAGTAAGTGCTTAATAAATTAAAACTTTGATAAAAACAAACGACAAATCACGCTAACATTAAGCGCGACAGTGGCGCCGCCCTCGCGGACAAAACTCGAAACAGTCGACGCAAACTCTTTTTCATGGAAAAATTACAGTTTTCAACGCAACTCCACCGGGTTTGTTGGTAAAAATCAATAAATTAAGGCACATTCAGAGCCGGGGAGATATCTCCGCATCGCGTGATTCAACTAATGCGGGTAATGCAGTCACTCGAAGATTATTCAGGCCACAGAAAAACACAAAAGAGAAGTAAATGTATCTACTTACTAAGTATCTGTTTACATGTTTTGGGAATCTATATTAACCTATTTATTCTTACAACCTTAAGATAGATACGTTAGCATCAGTGCTCGACAGGCCCCAGTGATCGACATTTTCTTCCTAATGTCCTTCCTTCCTCCTTCCTTCCTCCTGTCATCTGCCGCGAGCACTGATCAGTGCCATAAACAATTAAAATTCTATTATCTAGATAACAGGTCAATCATTAAAAACAGGGGTGCTGACCCCTGATTTTTGACTTTAGGAACAACTAGCTATGACCAGCGGTTTCACCCGCGTTAAAAAAATATTTTCCCGTTTTTGCAACATTTTTCATTGCTGCTCCACTCCTATTAGTTATAGCGTGATGTTATATAGCATATAGCCTTCCTCAATAAATGAACTATTCAACACAAAAATATGTTTTCAATTCGAACCAGTAGTTTCTGAGATTAGCGCGTTCAAACAAACAAACTCTTCAGCTTTATAATATTAGTATAGATTGAATAGACTCCCTAGCAGTCATCCCGCAAAATTTCAATGAATATCTAAGTATATTTTTTGGGCGACGAAAACTGTGTAAAATTCTGACCTTAAAGTATCGAAAACTGGAGCCACTACGCCAATTAAATGGAGTAAATAGTAAATATTAAAAAAACAATAATAGAAATAAATAGAAAAACATTTATTCAGTATCACAAAATAACATTCACACAAATAACACATTCATAATTTGAAGGGGTGCAGCGCGGAATTTGAAAATTTACGTGTTTTTAAGTCACTGTTGCTAGGCGCTGAATAATTCTTATACATTAAAAGGACTAGTATAGGTTAGCTTGATCCTTTCACAAGGTCGTGGTTGTCTTGGAATTTGAAACAAATACCCAGAAACTGCATAAACAATACGTAAAATAATGATATCTAAAAACTTATTTCTTCAGAAACTTTGTAAATATAGCACAAATGAAACAATGATCCGACATCAAAATGTTTGTATTGATATTCCGCAGGTCAATGTTGTCTTATTTTTCAATAAAAAAACATGAATATGAAAATATTAAGACTTTTATTATTTTTTACCCAAACGCCTATGATTTTACGGAAGTAAACATTGCTCTAATTAAATCACCAGCCTACTCTGTACAGATATTAGTGTGCGTGCGTATTCTTGTCGTGCGCCGTTGTCACACCACTGCCACGCGCCGCTCGCTCGCTATCATAAAGAAACTTGAAACTCGCAGTTTTGCGTCCGCGCTGCACCCCCTTAAGATACATGGAAAAGGCAACGTCTCAGCATGTGTCACTTTTAGCACTTAAGTAATACTGCGACGCTGGTCTTCCGAAGATGCCCAGACTAGAACTAAACTTACAATAAAAATAAATATAAGTCACTGCTACTGTCACCACCTAAATGATACTTAGTTCATACATTTTTGTGTTCATAATTGTGTAATGTTCATTATAATAATTGAAAAGCCTTTATAGCCTCAATACTGGTCCCTCGCTAGACCTCCATCATCGTTACAATTGATGCGTATTAGCTTATTCACCACGCTTCGAACGAGCGCTATCGAGACGTTTATAGACCCGGCGGACTTCGTACCGTTTTGACAGTTTCCATCATTGATTTAAAATATATCTATGGTTGCCATGACAACAAAACAAACAAATCATTTTGTATTGGAAAATTAAATTGTAATTTTAGTTTTTTTTTTTATATAGCCTATGTTACTCAGCGCTAATGTAACATTCTAATGGTGAAAGAATTTTTTAAATCGGTCCAGTAGTTTTTGAGTTTATTCGTTGCAAACATACATACATACAAAAATACAAAGTTTTCCTCTTTATAATATTAGTATAGATTAAGTAGCTAAATCACAAAATAAATACTGACTTCGTCATAAGAATAGCTAGACACTTAGCTTTAGGTAAGATAATTTACAAAAAAATAGCTGTAACGCTAATTTAATGACAACGCCATCTGTCGATAAACTTAGAAGACGACAAATCCCCAAATAAATACTCTTCGGTACCGAACATGTACCTTTTTGCGCGCCAAATGCAAAGGCACCCTTCCGTGATTACCATAAACAGCCTTTAAGCTGTACGCAGTAAAGTTTAATATTCAATACATAACTGAGTTTCAATTTACCTTCGGCAACGTAGTGTTTCGACTCGGTAATAAAGTAACGGAGTTCTATCAACATAAAGCAGGATTCAGAGATTCGGAGGCTGTACGAAAATGTGCTTCTGCCTTACCAATGAAAGAATAACATGTAAAAAGAGGTGTCTATGGTATAAAAAGGCTTTTCGATAGGATACTATATTTCTTGCGATGCTGTTTTGTTCTTCTAAGAAACAGTACTCCTCTCTGTTCTGAAATTTAATTAGGTAAGGTATATGAGTATACCTACCTGGACAATAATATTATAATAAGGTAGATACCCCGAAAACGTTCTGAACAAAAGAAAGCAATTGTGTCCTTATGGCCTCAATAATTCTCGAAAAAGGAGTTTAAAAATCCCATTTTTAGATTTAATTTGTGTTAAAAAATGTCAATTACAAGCATAAGCTGTATTTTTCGTTGTGATTGCTTTAATTACGCTATCCCTTTGGTATTATTAGACAATGTATTTAAATATTAGTTGAAAATAATGAATAATTTGAAATAAATTGCTGACGCTGCGTTCGAAAATCGAACGAAAAGCTTCGAATTGGTTTTTGCGGTTGTTGTGTATGCATATCTACCTTTATAATAATTATCATTGTCCTGGGCAGTTATAAATAAACTATTTCAAATGAATATACGACAAAACACAAGTTTAGTACCTAAATAAAACAAAGTAGCAAACATAACTTTCAACTTTCTCGCCAAGAAGTCTAGAAAAAAGGTTTGCGTGTAATTCCAAATTTAAATATTTTGCCACCGTCCGCCGACATCAAGTCTAATTAAAAAAAAAACCAAATCGCGAAGCTAATATGGCATGTACTCGAATACGCGGGGGTCGTTAACCCCAGTCCGAAATGCAGGCAGCTCCTTTGCGACTAACAAATGCACCGATTAATATGCTGGAAACGCAAAAGAAGTAGTTTTTTTTTATAGTGTAGGTACTTATCATTTTTCACGATATTTTAAGTTTGTAAGCATGTATAGAAATTAGGTCTCCTTTCGATAAATCACTGCATTCATTGCATTATTTAAAAATGATTAGTCTAGTTAATGTTGCCAAGCGATAGCATAAATAAAGTCTATCGATTAGCCAGAATATTGATAGTATCGATACGGTTGATACTATCGATAGCTAGGTATGGTATAATACTAGTGGCGGAAAGCAATAACGTCGAGTAAGAATTGCTACACATACTCGTAAATTATAATGTATCGATACTACAAAGACTATCGAAATAGATGGTGTGGTTGTTTTAGGCGAAAACTGTCGATAGTTCGGCGTTAGCTTGTTACTTACACAGCTGCAAACATGATTTTACATCACGCTGCGATCAATGCAATGAGCAAACGGTGTACCTACCTACAATTCGGACCGGGACACGCCGCGCGCATAATGAGACAAACGATTTATGATTTCAATCGTTATCTGTGGTGCTGTTGTCTATTGTCTATCGTATCGACGCCATTTTCTGTTTTGAGTTACACACGTTTCGACGTGCATTCAATTATTTGGCTGGCGCAGATAAGCGAAGCTTTCGCAAGCTTGTAGGGTTTTAAGAATGTGCATGGATACCACTCTTACACCATACTGCCAAAACAAAAGATGCATTAAGTTTGTTTTGCGTAAAATGGAACGCACCCAATTATAATAAAAGATGATAGGCAAGTTACTAATTAGTAACTTGCCTATCATCAGTTCATCAGTTCATCATCATCATCAGTTAATCATACTAATATTATAAATGCGAAAGTTTGTGTGTAATGTGTGTATATTATATTTGTTGCTTCTTCACGCTGTGACGAATGAAGGGATTTGGATGAAATTCGGCATACAGATAGTTTATAACCTGGATTAACACACTTTTTATCCCGATATTCCCACGGGAACGGGAACTAAATATAATTTCCAAAAAACACGAGTACCTGCATGACCGAGCTTCACCGAGCAAAGCTCGGTCATCCAGGTACTTAGTTAATGATAAGACGACCAACACATCAGTCTCTTACGCAAAAATAACGTAGAATTTAATTGAAATTTTATTGGAAGACTAGCTGTGCCCTGCGGTTTCACCCGCGTTAATTAGCGACTGTTCCACACCTATTAGTCATAGCGTAATGTAATATAGCCTATAGCCTTCCTCAATAAATGGACTATTCAACACAAAAAGAATTTTTCAATTCGAACCAGTAGTTTCTGAGATTAGCGCGTTCAAACAAACAAACAAACAAACAAACTCTTCAGCTTTATAATATTAGTATAGAAAACAAGGAAACAGGTGGTGTTGTCAATTGCTATTTAAATCAAAAATCAGATGCTGACCCTTAGTTTTAATGATCTAAGCACAAAATTGTCGATGACTGGCTCTTGCCAAACGCTGGTGCCTTTACCATGTAGCTTATTTAATAAATCTGTCATTTCAATTAAAATAATATACCTACCTATAAATAAAATGAAATAGTTTTTTATTTCCCAATAAAATACATAATTATGGGGTTGTATTTAATCGATCATAACTAACATAACTAACTTAACCTAACCCACAAAAATACTAAGTTAGCACCTAAAAATACTAAGTTAGCACCTAAAAATACTAAGTTAGCACCTAAACTACTATTTAGATGCTAACTTAGCATTTTAGGTGCTAGCCTACTATTTTTTTGTGGATCAATTTATTATTTCTCGTAATTATGTAGTGAGACAACCCCAGAGAGTAATGTAAATACTTGTGTTGGGGTACCTCGCTCTTCTTAGCCTAGTGCCAATAAAAACATTGGACTAGTTTTTACATTTTTATTGAGAGACTAGTGGACCCGGCGGACTTCGTACCGCTTTGACAGTTTCCATTCATTCCCGTAAGAATATTGAGATAAAAACTATCCTATGTGTTAATCCAGGTAATAAACTATCTGGATGCCGGATTTCATCCAAATCCATTCAGTAATTTTTACGTGAAAGAGTAACAAACATTTACTTTGACAGTTTCCATTAATTCCCGTGGGAATATCGGGATAAAAACTATCCTATGTGTTATCCAGGTTATAAACTATCTGTATGCCGGATTTCATCCAAATCCATTCAGTAGTTTTTACGTGAAAGAGTAACAAACATCCATCCATTCATACTTACAAACTTTCGCGTTTATAATATTAGTAGGATTATTTGTAAATGGTGAATTTAATGTGTATTATAATAATGTAATGTGTAAGGTACGTAATAAGATAACAATATTAATCTATACTGTTCAAAATCTTTTCGGTTTCGTCGTAGTTAAGGGATTGTAGGAACTCAGTTAATATAATTAGACACTTGATATTTTGTTAACATTCAAATATAATCCACCCAAAAATGGCTGCCACATTTATAAAACAGCCAGAATCAGATGAACGCACCGTCCACCGCCAATAACAAAGTCAATAAGATCCCAACCGCCTCTAATGAAGTGGAAACGGTGCTCCCGATTCTATATTCAATAAAAAGAATCGGCTGCCCTTATTACCCTCGTGTTTAGGTTCAATTTCGGCGTGAAAGTTGGGGCATCGGCGTTGGGCGGCAGGAAAATGGGGCGACAGGTCTTGGATAGCGGCAGGGCGAGCAAATCGCAAACAGGGCGTTAAGTTTGATAATTCAATAATATCTTAATATTGTGTGGATATACTTAAACTGATCCTTGTTACTTATCAGTACCCCGCCCGATCCTCTAAATGCCACTACACTTTTACAGAATACACTAAACATGTCATATCATATCATATCATATAATTTATTGCCACATGTTGGTATGTACATAGATCATAAAAAAACAAAATCCCATAAACATGACCCATGAAAAGGTATCGCAAATTTCAATCTTTTAAACAAATTAAAACTTAAAACTAAAAAAACAAAAAAAAAGTTGGTAATTAATTATCTTTTATCTAAAAATTCTTAAAATGAATAGCAACATTTTATACAACGTGTCAATGAAATAGCGAATAAAATTATCGCCTCCATTGCGTTATTATTAATTAGAGTTTTTTTTCCTTTCTTTCGAAATATTCTCTTATATTATAAAAAGCTTCAGCAATAAAAAATCTGTTTAGCTCATACTCAAATTTACTGTCTGGGAGGGCTTTTAAGTAATTTGGCAAATGATTGTGCACACTATTTGCACACTAGTTTAGGCCCAAGACACCGTTCTCGTAGCAGGGGTACGATGAGCCGGTTCACACGCACGTCATACCAGGTACAGACGTGTACCTGGGCGCTTCTCCCCACCACCACGGTTCGGTCAACCCGAGCCGAGGTTCGAGACTTTAGAGGCGCCCTCGGGTTGTTCCGCTCCCTGATCCGATCCGAACCCTTCGAATAATCTATTAGGAGATGACAGCAGACTCTCTCCAAAAAAATAATGTTAATTTATGTCGTATCGTAGTTGCACCATTATTTGGCAGGCACCAGTGATCGAGAGTCTTCTTCAATCATTTTAGAAATAGCGGTCAACATATAAGTTTTGATATAAGTAAATAAATACAGACTTTTTTATTTTTTTAGACGGTACCTACCCAAAACTGTAAAAATTTTTCCATTCATTTTTAACCAATGTCTAACTGCCGCCGTACGGGCTTCTTGGAGGGAAAGTGAAGAGTCATGTCTGCGGTTTTGTTTTATTTTCTATTATTTGTGTTATGTCGAATATTTATGTGAAATAATGGTGGATTATTAACCGTTAAGTGTTCGTGAAGGTGCATGAGTGTTGGCAAATAAAAAAAACAGTGCAACGTCACTTTTCAAATTCTCTCAAGAAGTCCGCCCGAGGACTTAGTAAAGCCCCACATCTTTACTGAGATACTCGAGGGGTTGGGGGGTATATCATTTCTCACTTCTCATTTCTATTACCATTCGTCATCATCATAAAGAGAAGAAATATTGTTTATTTATGTATTACTAACAATAAAAAATACTTGAAATTGGCTAAATGCTAAACGCGAAGCCATTATTTAAGATAAAAAAAACGACGGGTTGCACTCTGAGAGTGCCGGCAGAAGTGAAAACTTGAATATTAACGTTGTGCATTTTTGATATTTTGGAATGGTTAGGGAATCATTTTGCACGAATTACTTTAATTATCAGTTAAAAAGTACTCTCATTTATGTGGTAGAATGAAATATTTATTTATTGGGCTATCGTACACAAACATGACAATTTATATTACATTAAAAAGTTACATTAATTTATATTAAAAATTTATATTACGCCGCGCCAGCTGTCTACTCTCCATCCGTCTTACGAATTTTCGATCAGGTCACGTGTCCTGACGCGAGTTTAAAATTTTTTACCCATTCTTCTACTCTCCATCCGTCTTACGAATTTTCGATCAGGTCACGTGTCCTGACGGTCACGTGTCCTGACGCGAGTTTAACATTTTTTACCCATTCCAAAAAGTGCACAACGCCGCTAAAGAAGTTTTCATTAAAAAAAAAACTGCCGTACTCAGAGACGTCACAATTAAGTCTCTTGCTGTCACTTTCTTATGTATAGAGCTAAATCTAGTTAATTATAATGAAATTCTATATTATTTTTGGGTGTCGAAACTGGTGTCGAGCACTGGTTCACTGTGTCGACTACTGGAACCACTACGTTTGTTGTTTACACTGAATAGAGCTGATTTGGCTTACAAAGAAAGAGTAACTAGATATAAAATTGTCATATGATTATAGCCGTTTCAAAAGAGCGATGAAATTTAAAATTCAAAATCATTTATTCAGTTTAGGCTACAAATAGCATTATAAACGTTAATATGCCATCGATTCGTACTACACAGGGTGGGAGACCTTGTACCTTCCTGAAGCGCATTAAGGTGGATTTATATTTGTCTGACGAGTCTTGTCGTTTTGCATCAAAACGGAATCGGTTCCGTTCTGATGCATCACGACACGACACGTCAGACATATATAAATACACCTTTAGTTAACAAAAATAATACCGACAATTTTCTAAGTAACGTTGCCTGCATTACTGTTACCAATTTAACTTTAAAGAAATAACGTTACTTACAAATACTTTTAGTGGAGTTTGGTAACGGTATCAAGCGTTGCCAGCTTCTGTTCAGAGAGAACTTTGCTCGCCGCACAACTACGAATGCGGTAAGTAAGAAGCATTGTATTAAGATTCACGGTATAAGAATGTATTCACCCCAAAAGGCAGGCTTCAGATTTGCCCGCAATCGATAGACTGGCAGACAGGCTGGCGCCCAAACAGGGATGCTTTTTATAGTTGGGGCTGTCAGAGATCTTGCACGTTCGTCGCGTGTCCAGTGTTGCCAACTTGACGGATTTCTCGCCATAACTAGCGGATTGGGATACAAATTGGTTGTATAACGGCTAACGGATTTTCTAACGAAATGACAGAGTGTTAAATTATATTGTGTTAAATACCGTAGAATAGGGTTACTTTTGAAACCAGTGTAATATCGATCTGATCACAGCTTTATCCCCTTACAAATAAAAATTCCGTATCTTGTACCCGTCATGTAAACTTCATTTCAGATTAGAGTAAAAGAGACAAAACACGGAATAACTATTCCAAGGTTATTCTTTGATTATTTGTAAGGTCCATAGAATCTTAAGGCGAAGGGTAAGGCACACTAGCGCCGCTAATGGATTTAATTTGATAACTGCTAAACTAGATTTTTTTTCAAACATTACGGACACTAGGCAGACATCTATTATTTAATAATTGTGCACTAATTTTAGGTTTGTTTTTGTATTCATTCGCTAACACAAACAGTGGCCATTGTTTGTGAATAAATGCGATAGCCCGTTTTGTGAATAAACCACGCAACAAAAAGTAGTGCACAACTATTAAATAAATACTGTGAATGCTTTCCTGTTGTCGGACGGTACGCAATGTTTAAAAAAAGATCCGATCCGTTAGTAATTGTCAAATTATCAATTGGTGGCGCTAGTGTGCCTTACCCTTTGCCTTAAGTCTTAAGTAACGGCTAAAATGGGTAAAATGGGTATGGTATTCAGGCGTATTATCAAAATCATACCATAGAATTACATAAGGAAGACCACTTTAGGAACTTGAGCTGAGATCAATGTTACAAGTAACTGATCCAAAAGTAACCACTTTTACCGTAATTACTATTTTTAGGTATCTTAGAAAAAAATGTCTGGAACTTGCGCAACGTCATCTAGTTTGTTACTATTAAAAGTGAGACTATGTTTAGTTTACGACGTAAAAGTGGGTAAATCAGCATTCGATCAATGTACTAGATTCCCGATGAGCGCTTCAAAACGGTACGTGACTTTAGTGCCACAGAGCCACAATGACGTTTTTATCGATGACATTACTGTCAATATAATAATATATAAATATATAATAATATATATATATATTTTTGTTTAAGGTTCATTGTTCTTTTAATTATATTTTATTCTTAACAAAAATTATACTCATAAATATACTTAATGCATTGTTATAATATTTTAAAAGTTATGTCTATTATATATTTGTATCTACTTATTATGTAATTGTACATATTAAGTACAAATATTTTGCAATATTAATTTAATCTTTATTTTTAAGATTTAGTTCATAGTAAGCTGAAGTTGTTGATGCTACCCACTTCCAAAAAGCATTTTTGTTCTGGATCCTTTATCTAGTACATAATTGATCGAAGAAAAAAGCGCTGTTTTTAAAAATTCGTGACGGAATTCTAACGAATTTTTGTCTATGTTTAGCGGAATTTCAAAATTATAATTGGCAACACTGGTGGAATACGCGTTGTACGCGCGCGTGGTTGTACGCAGCTCATTCCTCATTCTATTAGTGATGGCTCGTGTCGAGACGTCGAGAGGCGACATCTCTCATTTGCTTTAGATTTATTATATTTGGCATTTTATGATTTCTGTTGTAGTTACTTTTCTTCAAGATGTGATTTTGCTGTTGATTGTCTATAATTTTTTGCGTAACAAAGGTCATGGGTGGTGAAATAATTAACTGCCATTTTATATTTCAATATTCCGTACTAACTTCAAAAAGTTAAAAGTTTAAGAAATAACAGCAGAAATTCAAATTTAGAATACAATGAGTGTTTAGTGTATAAATCAAGGAAAAACTAAAATATGTTGCAATTTCGGTACAGTTTTCTAGATATACCAACTTCATAAATAACTTTGATATCCCATATAATTATATAGGATTACAAAGTTACATTTGCTGTTAATGAATCAGTATACCTCTATGTATAATATAATGTAATAATAGGTGAAGATAGGTACCTAGATGGTACCGGAAAGAAAAAAAAGTTGGATTATCTACAAAAAGAAATGAGATACCATTAAAAACAAACTTGTAAAAAAACGAAGTCTCGCAAAAAAAGTTGTACGTAAAGCGGTTGGTCCCGGCTGCATTAGCAGTCGTTAACAACCACCAACCCGCACTGGGCCCGCGTGGCAGTTTATGGCCTGTCCTCCCTATCCATCCATAGTTAAAGCTCGTGCCCCAGCAGTGGGGACATAGAATGAGCTGATAATGATGATGATGATGATCATTTAGATAATATGGTGGTAGCTAACGAGCTGGAAAACAAGTCATACCACCAACCAAACCGAGTACAAACAAGTCCTCTCCGTAGAGAATCAAGCTTGAGATCTCTGGGACCGCTTGTGGTCTTACCCAGACCGCAGAGGCGTTTATCGGTGGTGTATCTAAAGTGAACAGATTAATGCGTATTGCTTGCCGATGATCGTCCGTGATAGCACGTCTCCAGACACTTTACGAGAGCGCGTGCCACCGCAACCGATGCGTTCCTAGGTAGGTAGATATGCAGGCGTGTTTAGAACGAGCCCTGCTACTAAACGAACTCGATGAAAATCGAAGCAGAAAGTGTGATCTACTAGACCAACATAAACTATCCAATTTATGTAATACTACACATACATACACCCTTCTTAGCTTTCATTTTTGAAGCTGTCTTATAATTCGATAGAGCCGGCTGCACGCACGAAAAAGTTCGGCGTTACCTCGCTCTGAGGCGTTCCATGTAAGGCTTGAAGTGCAAGCGAGAGCGCGGAACGAGCGACAAAGAAGCACAATCGGCTGAGTAGAAATTTTGCCGTGCTGCTGTGCAAGCCCGTGTTCGGCATCGCCACCGCGGTACTTACCCCCAACACCCCCCGACACCCCCAACACCTCCCGACACCACCAACTCCTCCCGCCTACCTGTTCGACGGGCTGCTGCTGCTGTGCAAGCCCGTGGCCGGCATCGCCACCGCGGTACGTACCCCCAACACCCCCCGACACCCCCAACACCTCCCGACACCCCCAACTCCTTCCGCCTACCTGTTCGACGGGCTGCTGCAGGCTGTGGCCGGCATCGCCACCGCGGTACGTACCCCCAACACCCCCCGACACCCCCAACACCTCCCGACACCCCCAACTCCTCCCGCCTACATACCTGTTCGACGGGCTGCTGCAGGCTGCTGTGCAAGCCCGTGGCCGGCATCGCCACCGCGGTACGTACCCCCAACACCCCCCGACATCCCCAACACCTCCCGACACCTTCTTAAGACGTTGTCACGTTCAACTATCGTCAGTAAACCGACTTTACAGACAACCAAATTTTTTGGGAAAAATGTGACAATGGCTGATCAAAAGTCGACATCTGTACCGAAGTAGCATTTAGTTCTCAAAAATGGTTCATGTTTAGTGTAAAGATGAACTTCAAACATTTGAAGCTCTTGTTGAGGTTCACATGTGAAGTTGATATTCATTTGAACCTATATAAGAGTTTTCAACTATTCATCTCATCATCATCATCTCAGCCAAAAACACGTCCACTGCTGGACAAAGGCCTCCCTCAAGGATAAATCATTTTGAGGGGAATTTGCCATAATCGCCACGCTTGACAGGCGGGTTGGCGATCGCAGTAAGGTGAGAATAATCACAGAGAGACGCTGCTGCCCATCCTCTGGAATGGTCCCATAGTCACCTTCTACGACACCTACGGGAAGGGATGGGGTGGTGCAATTATTTTCCCCCGGCACCACACAGGGGTTAACTATTATGAAGCACTAAATGCTACTCTTGTTTCCCTGCTGGGAATGGAGCCAGTGACATCTAAAAAGGCCTAACCAATAATACACAGACGCGTAGGCGGTTAGAATAAACTTTCTGATTGATGTTATACTGTATTGATCTATAATAAATGCGTATTGTCGACTAATATCCAAGGTTGTCATGTCTATCGTGTTTCAAATCAACTTGTGTTTAAACTAATGCGTTTGGTTTATCGATGGGCAGTTGTGACAATGTGTTGTGACTCTGTGGTCTAGTGACGACCACCGGTGTAGACCCAGAGGTCCCTGGTTCGATTCCCAGCGGGTGGACATGTTTGTGTACTCGGTTTGGTTGGTGGTAGGGCTTGTTTGTCCGCCTGGCTAGCTACCACCATCTTATCTAAATAAGTTGCAATAACATCAATGTTTGTAGCATTGTTGTTCCGGCAGCTAGAGATAAGATAGCCAGTGCCTCAGTAGTTGAGGATTCCGGGTGTAGTGTGCTTCCACCATAGGCCTTATCATCACTTAACATCAGGTGAGATGAAGGCCGAGTGCTTACCTATAAAACGAACGAGCCTGTAGTCGCATATGATGTGTAACTTTTGACGTGTCACCTTTTGACATCAATATTACAATAGAAAATAGAATATAGAATTAACAATTAACGTAACGTATATTTTTTTCTCTTTTTTATTTCCTTTTTTTTCCTTTTTTCCTTTTTTTTCTCTTTTTTCCCCTTTTTTCCTTTTTTTCTCTTATTTTATTTTTTTCCTTTTTTTAACCGATTTCCGAATTGCCTGTCTGCCTGACAGCTGAAGGTAACCTTCATACAAATGCATATCACACTATATACATATAATAATAATAATATAAATAATAGGCGAGCGAATCACACTGTTACGTACTTCCGTCTCTTTTCTACAAAATCACTCACACAAATTGTATATGTATATAGAAGGCGAGCGGAAAGACACATCAATAAAAAATAAAAATAAGTATTGTCAATGATCAGCCTTGGTTGGTTTATCTATTCACTATCAAAGACTAAAGATTATTCGTCGTCAGCTCATTTTATGTCCCCACTGCTGGGGCACGGCCTTCCCTAAGGCTGGATAGGTAGAACGAGCCATAAACCACCACGCGGGCCCAGTGCGGATTGGTTTTTACGGAAATTGCGCGGACTGAGGAGTATGAAATTTCGCACACTTATAGTTTATATAGAGAAGGTTATCCGAATGTTAATATATTTTTTGAATTATACATAAAAAATACAATAAATCTACAAAAACAACATTACACACACTACCATGTATTTGACACACACGTATTATTTATCTTTAATGCGGCCGACATCTGTCATGGCCAATCCAAAATTCCAAACTCACATTCTATCTTTTTTAATTTTTCAATGCTTAGGATACAATCCGTGCAGCCTTAATAAAATTACGGTCGAATCTCGACCACTGGGCGACCACTAGTAGACCATCATTGCATGTCAAATCAAATAGTGCTTAATCTAATGCGTGTTGTTTATCGATGGTCGGCTGTGATAACACGTCTCCAGACGCTTTACGAGAGCGCGTGCCAACGCAACCGTTGCGGCGGGCGTGCAATGGCGTCCTCCGTTGTGGAGGGAAACGTACAACCGGTGCGCCTACAATGGCGGCCAGTTACCAGGCGATAATTCAATATTTACCTAAGCCACTAATACCTTGGTGGTCAAGTGGCTAGCTCTTCCTTGGTGTCGTGGGTTTATTTAACTATTTATTCATCATCATCTCATTTTATGTCCCCACTGCTAGGGCACGAACCTTCCCTGTGGATGGATAGGGAGAACGGACCATAGACCTCCACGCGGGCCCAGTGCCGATTGGTGGTTGTTAACGACTGCTAATGCAGCCGGGACCAACGGCTTAACGTGCCTTCCGAAGCACGGAGGAACTCAAGATAATAAGTTTTTGGTCATCCGATGACCGGCCTTTGCGAAAGTTGCTTAACCTTAGCACTCGCAGACGGAGCGCGTCAACCACAGCGCCATCGAGCTCCTCACTATTTATTCATAACCGATTTTAATCTAGCTATTATTAACAACTTGAGTTTGAAACAGTGACCGACATTGTTCAGATCTTTACCAACAATTTGAATACAGACCGTCGGTTTTCGGTCTAGCTGTAATCCAGTAAATATTCAATGAAAATGTATGTAGTTTTTTGGCGACGAAAACTATGTCACTCAATATACATAATATAATATAAATAAAGAGCGAAGTCGCCGGCAATCGCTAGTAAAATTAATAAGGCTGTTGAACAAAGCCTTCTAACAACCATTTAGGTTGAACTCCAATCTTCAATCACAACCACATAGTTGGAGAACAATGCATACACTAATTAGTTGTAATTAACGAGCGGCCATTAATCCCTTCTATTGTTAGCAACGTAATTGTAGCGGTAAAATAATTTATTGTAGCTTTGGACATCCCGATTTGCCACACGAATGATTGAATCAATTGAAATGTGCGATCGATAAGTTTGTGAAGGGAAATCGATTTATACACACGTTTATTACACGTGACTATTGGACATAGTGCCCAATGCAAAAGGACATCAACTTTATTTCCTACATACAATTTGGTCCAAATGAACGTGCTAGCCAAAAAGAAAAAAATGCTGTGTTATGTTAGAACTGGACAAGTTCTAACATAACACAGCATTTTTTCTTAAACTGTAACGCCTTTGTTCTATTTAAGTTCGAAAATTCAATATTTTCATAAATTTTTGTTGGATTGAATTAGCAAAAACGTTGTTTATCTTTATCTAAGTATCTAAGTAGTGGTTGTTAACGACTGCTAAGGCAGCCGGGACCGACGACTTTACGTGCCTTCCGAAGCACGGAACCTACCGAATATAATAAAATATGCATAAATCCGCCCACACGATTAGTTAAAAAACCCTTAATCATCAATCTTTTACCGTTTGCACCCACCAGGTGTCAGTAACGCGAAAATTATTCTAATGTGTGAGCTGACCGTCATTTATCACTCGCACACGGTATAACAGCGATCGGCCGATACCGGATGTGTCGTTAATTTTTGACACCTGCGACACCGGTCAGTGTTGCCATACGCATAGAAAAGTGGTAAAGGGATATAGGGGCTTAAAACGTTCGTTTTTAATCGCCTCTGAAATTGGTCTAGTGGGAAAAGTGAAGTGTCATGTCTGCGGTTTTGATTTATTTTCTATATTATTTGTTAACGTGGATTGTGGATTATTAACCGTTAAATATACTTGAACGTGCATAAATGTTGGTAAACGAAACAAAACAGTGCGACGTCAGTTTTCAAATCCTCTCAAAAAGACCGCGTAAGGTTGAGACCTTACGCGGTTTACTGAGGTAAAGGCCCACATTTTTGTTAATACTCAAAGTGCCTTACAAGACACAAATAAACAAAGAATAAGATCCGAATAGTTATTACGTGTTTTATTACTGTCATGTAAACGCCATTTCAAATTAGAGTAAAAGAGACAAAACACTGTATAATTATTGGGAAGATCATTTTCATTTCTATTATCGAACAAAGAAAATATTGCATAATATCTGTAATTTAACTTGTAAGAGAAACTTTCCGCGAAATGTTTTAGCCATTTCAAACAATACAAACAAACAACCACATCCATACTTTCAATCGAACACAATCTGAAACAATGATTCTGTCTCACCCATCTATACATTATCATCGTAAGCGTTCTATAGAACACTTCAACTATTCAGCAATTAGGTATACACTCCAATAACAATTAATAACAAACAAAAGCAGATACTCGCTAATCTGTGCGCCGGTCAAATGATGGATGATCACATCAGGTCGTGACGTGAGGGGACATTCGAGTACAAAGTGCGGACGCCCTTACCCCCCTAGCCGCCCTTAAACGCCCTTAACCGCCCATATCTAGCATTAAGGGGACCGGAGATTTATGACACTGAATAACAGTTTTCAGATGCAAACTTACATTACTATTTGTTCAACTGTTTGCATATTTGCGAGTTGACGTCCTCTAGTTGCTTTTGTGATCAGTGGCCCATCGCAGCGGTTCGGTACCCGAAGATCCTGGGTTCAGTGCCTACTGCGAGTTTCATTCGCCATTCAGTCACGTTCTGTGTTCAAATAAATTTATTATCTTATCTTATCTTATCTTGACGAAAACGAGAATTTGTATGTCATTTCATACTCCTCCGTCCGCGCAATTTTCGTAAAAAGGGGTACAAAGTTTTTGGTTCACGTATTAATGTATAGATAAACCAGGGACCTTACAATGGAAACTCCATCTGGCTTCAAATAAATAAAAATACTAGATGAATAAATCTCCTTTTAAAAATCTAGCATAGCATAAGGACCCCATTATCCTAAAGTGCCTAGGGCCTCTAATAGGTTAAAGACGGCCCTACGTGGTGGTCTACGGCCCGTTCTCCATCCATAATGAAGGCTCGTGCCAAAATGAGTTGGTGGTGTGAATGTGATGATGTGAACCAGGCGTCATCATCTGACAGAACACACGTCCACTGCGTGCGTCCAATCAGGCGTGCCCAGTGCGAATCCAAAAAAGAAGCGCTTGAATACCATTCAAATTGTTATTTCCTTTAAGGCGAAGGGTAAGGCACACTAGCGCCGCTAATGGATTTAATTTGATGACTGCTAAACTGGATTTTTTTTCAAACATTGCGGACCTTCCGACACTAGGCAAACATCTATTATTTAATAATTGTGCACTACTTTTAGGTTTGTTTTTGTATTCATTCGCTAACACCAACTGGCCATTGTTTGTGAATAAATGCGATAGCCCGTTTTGTGAATAAACCACGCAACAAAAAGTAGTGCACAATTATTAAATAAATACTATGGATGCTTTCAGTTGTCGGACGGTACGCAATGTTTAAAAAAGATCCGGTCCGTTAGTAATTGTCAAATTATCAATTGGTGGCGCTAGTGTGCCTTACCCTTCGCCTTAACGTAATCGAATCACACATTAAACTCGTATTATGCTCTCAGTCTCGCCACCAACTAAGTGTCATAAGCCTTCTGCAACAGGAATGTGACCTCGTCCTGTCAATAGACAAAATTATAGAAAAAAACAATAACAAAAAAAACAAAACGTTTCGCATTCCTATTATTTAGGGCGAACGGAACGCAACATTTCAAAAAGTATGTCTATTCCTGGACACTGCTGTACATTGTTGTCCTTTCCTCGCGAAAATCGCTTTTCCGTGTTGTTTAGAACGCTCATGAAATGTCCGACATTAGTCCCGCCCGACAGAGGTCGGCAAATGTCTAAAAAAAAGGCTGTCTTTTTTAAATGTTCAAATGTGCCTATTTAGGCAATTTCGTTTTTAATTATGTTGTGTATAAAAAGTCATGTTTTAATAATATCCTAATGCGTGTTTATGTAGGTATAGTAAACAGCCTATAACTGTCCCACTGCTGGGCAAAGGCCTCCCGTTGAAATCAAGTCATCGCTACAATTAATGCAATCGCTACAACCTGATGCAAATTTGTTAACGTAAATTTTTTATTTTGTGTTTTTTTTTACATGTTGTGGTTGTCTTCTATATTTTTTGTGTTTATTGTAATGGAAAGTGTCCTGCTATGATCGGGCATTTTCCAATATTTTTGACGCTGTAAGGGAGAAAAGAGCTGGACACTTGCTGAGTTTCTTGCCGGTTCTTCTCAGTACAAGATCTCCCGCCCAGTGTAGACTTACGAACCGATGGCATAGTGACATTCATAAGAGCTACTTGTAGCCTAAACTGAATAAATGAATTTGAATTTTGAATTTTGAATTTTGAATTGATGGGTAATGGCTTAATCACCACGCTTGCCTAATGCGGGTTGGTGTTCACAAACCCGGGATATGCATCGAATAATCCGAAATTTTGCATTTTGCCCGACCTGGGTACTTTCGGGTACTGTTTGTGTATGAGGTATCTTAGAATTACCAGTATTCGACTCTCTAGCAATGTTGGACATAGTTTTCGTCACCAAATAAATCTACAGAATTTCATTGAAATCTTATTTGGATGACAGCTAGATTGCAAATGGTCTGTCTATACTATTAATTATCTATACTAATATTATAAAGAGGAAACCTTTGTATTTTTGTATGTATGTATGTTTGCAACGAATAAACTCAAAAACTACAAGACCGATTTGTAAAATTCTTTCACCATTAGAATGCTACATTAGCGCTGAGTAACATAGGCTATATTAAAAATAATAATCTAATATATAAAATTCTCGCGTTACAGTTTTCGTTGCCATACTCCTCCGAAACGGCTTGACCGATTTTGATGAAATTTTTTGTGCTTATCCGGTATCTATGAGAATCGGCCAACATCTATTTTTCATCCCCCTAAATGTTAGGAGTAGTCCACCCCTAAATATTTTTTTTATTTTTTATGGCAAAACAACGTTTGCCGGGTCATCCGGTATCTATGAGAATCGGTCAACATCTATTTTTCATCCCCCTAAATGTTAGGGGTAGTCCACCCCTAAATTTTTTTTTTATTTTTTATGGCAAAACAACGTTTGCCGGTTCATCCGGTATCTATGAGAATCGGCCAACATCTATTTTTCATCCCCCTAAATGGTAGGGGTAGTCCACCCCTAAATTTTTTTTTTATTTTTTATGGCAAAACGACGTTTGCCGGGTCAACTAGTAATATATAAAATACTAAAAACAACAATTTAATTTTCCAATACAAAATGATTTGTTTGTTTTGTTGTCATGGAAACAATTGATATATAATGAACTCAATGATGGCAACTGTCAAAGCGGTACGAAGTCTGCCACTTCAACTAGTATTAAATGAAAGGAATAATAATTAATAATAAATGCATTTATTTCTCATCCATCATAAACTTACACAGCAAAATTACATACATTAAACATTTATTCGAGCTAAGTTTGTGTGAGACTGATGCTTGAAAAGGTATGAAAATACCTGTGATTTCAGGTCATTAGGCTCCCGCTACCTCGAACCGCTTTGACACAAAAAGATGGTGATGAGTAAGTGACATTATACAATTCAACAACATTAAATAACAAAAAACAAAATTAAACTTAAGATACCTAATTTGTCAACTGTTTTAGTATAAACGGTACGTTAAAACATCACGCTGTAGCAGGTAAAACATCAACTCTACACAAGTAATATCAGAAACAATCAATTTGCAAAGTATTGAAGTCTACTGGCAAGAAACAGCAGCGGCCCAGATACATAAATATCATCTCCATACCAATAACAGTAAATTTTCAAGCAGAGAACTTGGTTGATTGTCTCTGGGACAAAACGCCCTCACCCTACCACCACCCTAGGGCGGGAAATCAATAGGATTCTATTATTTCTGCTGCGATTGTATGTGGCTCCATCTAGCGGCGGGTGCCTGAACTAAATCGTGGGCCGCTGGGGAATGAACCTTCGCGTTTTCTTGGCGCAGCGTATAGATGGCGCTGCTTGTTTATTTTTTACTATAAAGCTTTAACTTATAATGTGCT
This sequence comes from Eudonia mercurella, assembly GCA_963082485.1. Lineage (NCBI taxonomy): Eukaryota > Metazoa > Arthropoda > Insecta > Lepidoptera > Crambidae > Eudonia > Eudonia mercurella. Next base: position 7,115,105 of record OY720049.1, on the reverse strand, counting down.
TTTGTTTGTTTCAGGTACGATTAAAAATGGATTCCACTAAGCTGTCAAGAAAAATAACGATGGTTTTTTTTACACCTAACTTTATTTTGGCTTGGTGGACTTTTCAAACATAAAATAACACAAGCAAGAAATAACTTTACACCAAACTAAACCTAACTAAGTTATTGTAAAATTTAAACACATAGTGTTTGAACAACATAGACATTTTAAAATAGTTTATTTTACATTTTCATACACGCAAGGACGGGCACGTAAATAATAAGAGGCCTTTGAAATAAATAAGTAATAAGCACCAACCGTAGACTAATCAGTAATCAGCCATCGAGATTATTAACTCAGCACACTGAACTTGTTTGTAGACACAAATAGAACTTATTCGGTAAAAGAGACCTATGTATTCAAAACGTAAAAAGTTTTCATTTTAGGAAAAACTTATTAATCTCTTTCAATTAAAAACTTTTTAGTTCAACTCACAATTTCACATCCGCCTCCTTTCAAGTCTATTACAAGAACTCGTTTCTGTTAGAGCAATTACGATTATCGTAAATAATACCGCGTCTCGGAACTTTCTTAAGCCGTTCCGCCGAAACTTTGCAGGACAATATTTATTATAGCTTTCCGAGTACATTTTCGCGACCGCCAAACATAAAAGTAATTTCGTCAGTCAAATACATTACAACCCGAGTATTTGTTAACGGCGGCGTCGGCCATGTGTTTTATCCAAGTTTTACTGTTTAGGTATTTACCTAAACTTTTATTGTAATAATTTGACATTAATTTACTATGAAAACTTACTTTATTTTCATTAAAACTCAAATCACATATTTGATCAAGTTATAAAAAAGGCTTTTACTGACTGGAAAATATTTTGTAAACTGTATTTCTGAAATTCACGCCAACAAATTTTACTGGCACTCACCTTCAATCCAAGTTCATACATAAAGTGCCTTGTTCGGAATATTTCAACACAGATTGATATTCGTAAATAGTTGTTATTGATACTTCAACATAAGGCCGAAAGTCTTAAACTCCTTATCATACATTTTTAAATATAAAATAGTAACAGCAAAATGTTGACCATAGAGGCTATAGAACGTAACAGTTTTTAGCAAAAATCGTCAATACGTACTTTTTGAATCATTTATTTACCTATGTGTTCTGTCAAATGCAATAGTGTTAAAAATACACTCATTGAATGTACATGTATGTAATGTATGTATATTTAATAACGGCAACGGAGACAATTAGGACTTAATTAAAACATAATATTATGTGAGTAGCATAAAGGGCAACAACCGATTCTAAACGTAACCTTCATCTAGCAGACAAAAGACTTATTTTCAGAAATTACTCCTATGTGTCAATCTCTTAAAAAGGAAAATTAGCTGGCAGATCCGCATTGTCGAATGAATTTTAATAAGGAAATTATTAAATTTTGTACTGGAATAAATTGTATGTATAAAGAGCACAAATATATATTTATCCCCAGCCTTCAACGTCCCACTGCAGGGCCTATTTTAAGAAAAGCACGCGGAGAGATATTTATGGCCAAAACCCACCACACTGGCCCAATGCTGGTTGACGGATTTTGCCAACTGCCATCTTACGACAAAATCTGGGACAAATATCTTAACGTATAAAATTAAAGTAAAGCATGAAGAAGCTTAAGGTTTTGTCGAATCGGTCACCCATTTGGCGAGGCGCACCTATGAAAGTTGCTTAACTTGGTAAATCGCATCTCGAACACATACACTCGCTCCTCCCTTAAAATACATACAGTGATATATTCGAGGTCTGCTAACGACATTCAAAAGTCGTGCAGAGTCCGCAATCCCCGATCAAACATAAATCCGCGTCGCGAACAACTATCCGGCCATTTCTACGCTATTAAACCGCATATCAAACGCAGGTCGACTCGGTGACAGGGCGGAATATTGTACAGATTATTTGGCGGGACCTGTGGCCGCCATTAAATTGTTAATGGTTGACTTGTTTGGATTTTTTTTTACATTCAAGGCTGGTCGAAGATAATAGGCAAAATAATTCATAATTTTACAACAAATACCTAACAACCACAGACCGACGATCTGGGGGCCGACCGCCTAACTCTCTCGCTTTCGATCGCTTTGAAGGCGAGGCGAGGAGGAGGTGTCATCTTGTCATTTCGAAAGGAATATGAAAGCAATATCGAAAGCTATAGGCTATAGCTTTCGATATTATTCGATATTATATTTCGATATTATATTAGAAGGCGAGGCGAGGGTCTCGCCTTCAAAGCGATCGAAAGCGAGAGAGTTAGGCGGTTGGGGGGCTGGTAAAGGTAGCCTTTGTCCAGCAGTGGACGTGTGTGTGAAGTGGACGAAATGATGATGATAATAATGAAATACATAACTGACTGAATTTTTGGATATCCTTCTGTAATAATTATAAAGCTATCATTTTGTATGTGTCTCAAAACTTTAATTACTTTAAATGTTTTGATCGCTAAAATCCAACATCACGCATTGAATTACCGTGGTCTATTATTGCCACACCTTTTCAAATATCACACCCCTGCGCATGTCAATAATAAATAGCTATGGATACTTAAATACGCCAGGATATGATAATAACTAATAAAGTCTTCCTATCCTCGGGGGCTATAAAACGCAGGCGCCCACTCCAAAGGCGGTTAATAACAAAAACTGCTGAGATATAACTTCTTTTGTCCCCTGTTTGCTCCTGACGGGCGGTGTCGGCGTGAATTATGAACTGTACGCCTGAACTGGCTGCGTTCATTAACTCTATTGTTTCGGAGGTAGGCCCTTTACTGAGACGTGTTGGCCTGATTATGTGCCGAAGGTTCATTATTTAATTGGCTGATTAATGCGTTAAGCCTTGTCATGCCCAGAATCCATCTGGACTACGATCAACTTAAACCCTATTTACAACTAAGCAGCACTGTTTTTCATTGCTGTGGCCTGTGTTTCAGTTTGATTGGTTGATCTAGAATAATTATATGGCATAGAAGTAATAGAAAACTACTCTTGGTGCTACACAGCTTCATGAGTCGCGGTAGCCACTTTCCATCAGGCAGGCCGATACTATTTTGTCAATTTCCTTAAAATCTCCTGAAAATTATCAATAACTGTTGGATTAGGCCTTCCTACATCAATAATATCATGAAGGAGGAAGACTTATAATTTTGGAATGACCAATAAACTTCCTACTTTTGAAATGGAACAACTTTTACGGATCTACTCAAGTTTGAATAAATTAATGAACGAATGAATTTATTTATTTCTTTTACTTATTGATTTTATTTGTTTTCATGACGTGTCGATCCCTTTGCCAAAGGGACTTTGCTATAGTGTTGGTTGTTTCTACTTTTTTATTTTAGGTTAAGTATCTCAAAGGTTCCTTCGACATTGCATTGCGAGACGTACAATTCACGCCAGTATTTTTTATTTCTTATTGTCTCAGTTCAACCGCGCTCAATTGAAAGTTACGAGATAATATCGATTCCAATCAATAGCCCGCTATCGCTAGTCTCGTTCGGTCATTCGACAAGTCAGCGTGAAGTCAACAAAAAAGGAAAAAAACAAAAAACTCTCGGGGACCACTTACACAATTTGCGAAAAAGAGCTCGTCACTCAATAGTCTGAAACCACGTTAAAGTTATCATCAGTAATAAATCTTAGTCTCGACAGTTTCGTCTTTATTTCTTTGTAGCTAAGAATTTTCCGGGCGTGTTGGCCGGGTTTTTCCCAACCAATGGCATAATGAAGTCGGGATACTGTATCCCTAACGCAGATAGCGCAAAAAAGCCACAGACAAGGCATCGTTGCCAGGAAAAACGCGTACTCTAGCTGTGTAGATGTAATGAACTTACAGGCAAAAGTGCCAGCTCATCTTGGAAACCATTTAGGTCGTAGTGAATCACTGTTCCATTTTTTGCTTGTGCAAGTCCCTTTAATGTGTCTCCTTACGAATGTAATTGATTAGGGTCGTGGCTTTATGTGCCAATCTTGGTATTATCTGGGAATTACATCTACATACTCTATAGCTTTACGTGTGATATTGGGAAGTTCTAACATACCTATTAACATAATTATTGTACTCGGTTTGGTTGGGTTTGTTTTAAGTCTAGTCAATAAGTTTCACACTAAGCTATAACTTATCGATTAAGATTCAAAGTCATTGGTGACTATTTTGACAAAGAAAAGTCTCGTACGGTATTTAAAACCAGTATGTAATTAAATAAATACTATACCCGTAGTTATTTTATTGTATATTATTTGTCATTGTTGATTTCAAGACCATCGCTGAGATCAGACATTGCATCCATGGTTCAAATCCATTTCATTTTTAAGTCAACACTTTTTTTATAACAAAACCTTAATCCAGACCATATCAATCAGACAATAAACAAATTATATCAGCGTAATACACGCCACCAAGTCTAAGTTTCCTAGAAACGTAGCGTTAGTTATTTGGCAAATGTACCGAAAAGGAAAACGGGGCGAAACTGTGTCGCTCTGTTTGACGCCGAGCCGCGCCGGTGGCTGGAATTCCACGAAGAAAAATGATAGGTGCTTTTACCCGAACAGTTTTTGAGCTGGCTTAAAAGGGCTTTTAGTGCTCCGTGGCAAGACCGGAGTACCATTGATTTATAATAGCGCTTCTAAATCTTGTTTCTTTGTTCATTTCTGCGAATGAAACATTAAAAGTAGCATAAAGTATTTCTTACAGGAGTTTCGGAAACTTAGGTAATGTTATTCAGGTTATTAATTATTATTTATAATTATAACATTACCTAGTTAGGTAAATAGCTTTTTAAACTATCATGGTCACTGTTATGGAGTAGTGGACTGTATAATAATTGTTGGAAACATGTAGTATTTGTAAATATTTAATAAGTTTAATAAAGTACAATTACTCATGGAAAATAACCTGACAACTGACCACATGTCAAAAAAAGCCTTAGAAAAATAAATACACTTTAAATTTGAATAGTAAAAAAGGTTTGAACCAGCCAGTCGCCAACAGTCACTTAGTAATTGTTAACGGGTTTGTTTATTATTGTTTTTCTGTTTTGCTTTAAATATCCAGTGTTTTGGCACAGTTATAGGAGTTCCGATTCAATAAATAAAATAAATAATAAAAATAAATGTTTCCCACACTCACACCACTTATCTAGCCCCAAGAAAAGCTTTCTTAAGAAACTCGTTATATGGTTAACTAGACAACGGATAAACATACTTAATATAATTAAATACATACTTATTATACATAGGAAACACCCAGAACCGAAACAATATAGAAAAACAGGTATTTCTAAATTGATCCGACCGGGGATCGAACCCGGGACCTCAGAGATAGCGACACCATGAAAACCGGTGTGCAAGCCACTCGACCAAGGAGGTCGTTCAATCTTATCAGGATATCTTCGACTGGGCTAGCTCCTGCATTCTTTCTTCATTTGAACTTACCAACAATTCTCCAGCAGCCCCATTCCACTACGCAATGGTGTAGTCCACAGTAATTTTAGTTTTATAGCGCTAACGTTTAGTTCCGACATGTCGGTAATTTAATTTCTTTCTATAAGATACAAAAATAATATCTGTACGTTCGCCACAAGTATAAAAAGGTTATATTTACAAAATAAATACGTATGAGGCGTGAAGCTTTGCCTAGCTTTTGGCTTTTGGCATGGTTTATTCACGTATCACTCGTAATATGGAAGTGTAATCCTATTAGCTTTGTGTGTGATGACTCAGAAGTCATAAAAAGAGGCGCGTAACACACTAATGGAATGTTTATAGTTGGTATCTGCCTGGCTAAGCCAGCTATATATGGATTCATGAAAAAGACAATTTGGATTATATTATTATCATCCTTTCTATCCCACTGTATCAATGTACTGATTAGAATTATCACATATAATTCCAATCAGTACTAAATCTAATACATTTTACTGCTGGGCCACGCTGGGCACAGGTCTTTCCACATTAATCATCAATCATCATCATAATATTAATAAAGAGGTAACGTTTGTGACTTTGTTTGTTTGTTTGTTTGTATGTCGGGACTAATCTCGTAAAATACTGGTTTAATTCCAAAAAATATTTTACTGATGGAATACCTTGTGTGGGTAACATAGGCTATACTTTATACTAGCTGTGTCCTGCGGTTTCACCCGCGTTAATTAGCGACTACTCCACTTCTATAGTCTATAGCTTTTTTCAATAAATGGACTATTCAACACAAAAATATTTTTTCAATTCGAACCAGTAGTTCCTGAAATTAGCGCGTTCAACCAAACAAACAAACAAACAAACAAACAAACTCTTCAGCTTTATAATATTAGTATAGACTGAAAAAAATAATTTATTTTTTGAACAAAAGAATTGTATTTTGTACGTACAATGCGAAATCCACGTGGACGAAATTGCGGGAAAAGTGCTCGTTAATCATAAAAGGAAGGATTAACTTAAAATATTAGACTATTAAGAAACCTGTTCCTAATTTTGAATTTTGTACAGCTTGCTATTGTGTAATGCCAAGTGTGCTCGAAAAAAACATCGCAAGAGTACCAATACCAAGAGTAATACCCGTCCGATGAATACATGGCATCATATCTACTAATTTTGTGGCATATTTTTCTGACTTTTTGACGATATCTTATAGCCTGGTACTAAAGTAATGTACCTATCATCACGGAATCAACTGGTAACACAAGTTTCAATTGATTGGTTTTTATGTTAAAAAGAGGCAAACGAGTCACCAGGGTACCTAGTGTAAGTTTTGTTTAATATCCGTATTCATTCGATTACGTTTACGAAAACGAAAATTAGTATGGTGTTGAAGCAGCGCCTCCTGGCGATATACGAGAAGAAAATCAAAGTCTTGTTTTCGTTAACGTGATCGAATGGCGAATGAAACTCGCACTTGGCACCCTGATGGAAAGTAATCACCACCACCCATGGCCCGCCGCAAAACCAAAGTAATCGTAGATGCGTTGCCGGCCTTGAGGAAGGAGTTGGATCTTGAGGAGGGAGTAGGAATTGGGAGGGGGAGGGGTGAGAGATGGGCCTCCTGGTTTGATTCATCATCATTATCATCGTCATCATAAGCCTCTCCAAGTGCACGCTATTCGCGGCTACTCTCATCCTGCTCTATTGCTTATTTCGGTTTATTCAAGGAAAAAAATGTTTTATGGTTTAAAGTGAATATTGACTTTATAATTAACTCGTCCATAGAAAATCTTCTGTTCTCGTTTAGTAACAACTAGTTTAATTAATTCTACTTCAAAATAAATAAAAAATACTAGAGAGAATTCCCCACATGAGCTTCCTGAGACTGGTTGATTAGTTCTAGTAAAATTTCATCTTGTAACTAATAGCATTGTAAATGCAAACTTCAATATGTCAAAAATAATTATATGTCATTATCTAAACTGCTCCTTTATAGCAATATAGTATCCCATGACGTTATTGTACTGGCTTTGGTTGATGATAGTGCTCGTCTTATGTCTACTTGGCTATCTACCACTTTTGTATCTAAGTCTGTTGCCATATGTTTATAGTTTGTGGTGTTCCCACAGTTAGAGATAAGATAAGATTCTGGGTGAATTGCGCTTCCTACTTTGGCTTATCATCACTCCATCTGATGAGATGAAAGTCAAGCTCATGGCCATTGTGGTGGAAAAAAATTATACGGCATTACGTTATTGTAATCAGCTCATTTTATTTCCCCACTGCTGGGGCACGAGCCTTCCCTATGGATGGGTAGAGAAAACAGGCCATAAACCACCACGCGGGCCCAATGCGGATTAGTGGTTTTTGACAACTGCTAATGCAGCCGAGACCAACGGCTTTACGTGCCTTCCGAAGCACGGAGGAGCTCGAGATGATACCTTTTTAGTCACCCATCCGATGACCGGCCCTTTGCGAAAGTTGCTTAACCTCAACACTCGCAGACTGGGCGCGTTAACCACTGCGCCTTCGAGCTCCCCATTACGTTATACAAATGTTTAATTTAAAAGCATTTGCTAAAAAAGCCAAGTCTCGAAGTTACCGTTTAAATGTGCACTTTATTTCTTTAGTTGCACTGGTTTGTGATAATAAAAATTTAATTCTAACGACACGTTCCATAATTTTTACGTCACTTATTTTTTATAGTAAAAAGTGCGTGTTCAATTTGATTGTAGAAAAAAAACAATTTTCTCTCTGATGTAAAAAGAGAATTTATAATAAGTACATAATTATTTTCTCACTGAAAGAAGAAAAAGTTAAAAATGGTCCAAGGATATGAACTGGCTTCTACTTGGACTTATCAATAGCCTGAAAAGGTTATTCATTTAAATTCATTCATTTTAACGATGCTATTTTAACTATTTATTGATTTAAAAAGTTCTTCAGTTGTTATAGATTATTTATTCATCTGAAATAAAACTCATATTAATTAGACACAATAAAATACAGGTTGAGCAGAAAATATGTGATATAAATCTAATTTTTGAAAAACCAGGCACTGTTCAAGTATTAGTAAAGGCTATTCAAAACAAATTGTCCTAATTTAAATTTTCAACAACAAAAATCAATAGTGAACACTCTATAAACAGAGGGTGAGATGGTTCTAATAAGATTTTATGAGAATCAACCCCAGGCGAAAATGGCCGAGCGGCGCCAGCCGAAGATGCAGCCGAAGATGGCGGGCGCATGCGCGGTGCGCCGCTCGATATGTGCACCCTCCGGCTACTGGGAACCATTAATCTCACTGTTACGTTAAAGCTCATGATAATCGTTATTTACTTTAACCTCAACACTAACACGAGAGCACTAACACTGACACTGAACACTGAATGGTCATAAGTCATCAAATCAGCCGCTCCTTCGGTTACAACAGCGTTACTCATCGTATCCTGCGAACAGAGAGACACGACACAGATAGCAAAAACAACAAGAAATTCAACAATTCTTCAGTAGATTCTTCTTGTGGTATACTGGATGATGCAAATGCAACGCCTCCACCGGCTTGTCCCGGCGCAGCAGTAGCCTGTACGTACTGCTGTGACAGGACAATATGGCAGAGACGCGCTAGGCGGCGGCGGCGGGAGTTGGCAAGTGTGTGAGGCAGCGTGGCCGAGCGCCGCGCCCCGCCGCCCCCGCGCACGCGCCAACCGCACCCCCACAACCCCCGCCTACCATCTCACCCTCAATGAACACCCTCAATCAACTATCGATTTTCCACTAGAAAAAAATGCGTTAATTCATTATCTTTGTGCATCTTTACCACTTTTATTTACATCCCTATAAGGTCATCGACAGTGAATTAAAATTTTCACTCTCATTGGACGCCGCAAATAGGTTACGTGCGGGTCATCGACCCGATGGTTATGTGTATATGTGTATATTGAGCACGAAAAACGGGTGCGGGGCGCGCGCCGAGTGCTTCCCGCCCGCTGAGCACATTTCGTTTATGTGAAGAGTTATTCGCACTGCGAACTGTAAATGCCGAGTATCCATTGCTCATTGGCCAGTACTGCACTGTAAGCTTTCGTAAGTAAACGTAGCTACACATTTCCTTTGTCATTGTTTGAAATTGGAACTACCTTTAAAACCTTTTTTTAATTATGAAAACTGTTACAGTGCAAGCAGTATTTTATCGTTTTAGATTTCTTCAAAAGTACACACACGCAATAACTCTCTTAAACTTTCGAGATTCACAACAAATAAAATGTTTAACAGGGATTAATACAAAACGTCGGTTATTCAAAAAGACATGCCTTTGTTGAGAATTTTACTTGAACCTGTTAAAAAACCTGTTAATTTATCGCAAAACTTTTACTTGACAGTGAAAAAGTTTTTTATAGAAATGTAATCGGCTTTTCTTCGCTATAAGAAAGCTCTTTTGTGTACAAAAGTGAATTTTTCTCTAATCTTTGGCTTGGAATATTTTATTTTCGCCCTTGGTCGTTGGCTATTGTCACTAGTCCCAGCCCTTCAGACACGTCACGTTACAAATGGCCCCTAGTCTCACCTTCGACCTGACTATCAATGAACGAAATGATTCGTCTCGTTTGCTCTTTAGCAATCCCGTTGTCGTGAAACGTCTTGATGTTTAACGGTATTTAATCGGTCAACCAAAGAACGAATACCTTACACATATAAGGTATTTCAAACTTGAGAGGAGTGGTGGCATAACGAAATTGTCACAATGCCAAATTGATATATCTACAACTTTCCTCCGATCTTCGGTAGGCGCGTTAAGGTTTTTTAGTCCCGTTTGATATAATAATTTCAATTAAAACGAATCCACATTGGGCCATTGTGATGTAGATGGGTTGGTACAATCACTCCATGTGTTCATGTGGGAAGTTCCTGTGCCAAGCACGTTGTTCATAGGCCGATGATGATGTGAAACTTATAATCCTCTGATTAATAACCAAGTAGATACCGAAGACAATGTCAATTGATAGATGAATGACCGATGCTTTCGACATCTCAATTGGAAACCGCAAATCGATTATCGTAGTGTTGTCAAGGCCAATGGACCGTTGACCTATTGAAAGTACAGGGTCTCGATTAAGCTGTTTAAAAACTTCCACAATCGTGTTTCGTTTGCCTGATTTTGTCACTTTTTTATAAACCTTATTAATCAAATTCAGGCTATTGCTATTGTTACTGATACTTTATTGGATTAGCCTTTTATGAATTAGACTGTTAGTCATTTCACTTAAGTACTTTAATTTAGTTTATCTTGTTTGGTTCTGGTTTGTATAATTAAAAATCAAATAACATTGTTTACTTTATCACTAAGCTACTGTTGCGTTTCAAATTTGATTCCCTATAGCAACTAAATAAATTGAAATAGGTCCCCTGGATATTGTGTTCTGTGTATAAGATAAATTGCCAGTGGCTGTGATTTATAGTTGTAAGTATTTCTACAAAGAAATTCCACTTACCTGAGCATTTATCAAAAAAAGTTTCTCAAGACAGATTGCTCGTTTATCCAACAAGATGCTTCGCTTAATCCAAGCTATTAGTATGATAATTTTACTTGAGATATGAATGAAACATTTTGGGAGAACGAGATTTCCGCCCTCGATACAGTAACTAAGAGATGTTTTTGATCATTAATTTAAGAATAACTCTTGTGGCATCATAAGTAGTAATCATTTAAAATAAAATTAACTTAAATGCACAACCCGCGAAAGAATCTACAACATACAAATTATTACTAACACAATCACAATTATTCATAATATCATAATTGTATGTTACTTTAAAATATAAACTTGGACTCTCAAAGTCGGTAATGCATAAGCAGCTCCCCGGATCCTGCAGATGTTCATGGGCGACGATGACCACTTTCCATCAGGTGGATAGCGTGCTCTTTTGAGGTCTTTTTACATTAAAAAAACAATTTAAAAGTAATTTTTTTAATATCTTTGGCTAATACAAGTTTAAATAAAATTTACTCATAAAGCTAAAGCACCACAAAAGTTACATTAGGTACATACACAAAGTCAGTAAAAGAAAACAATTAATACGAAAGAGACAATTCCAAATGAGAATGACTACTGTGCTACACGGTGGAACGGCTCGCTAGGTCATACCAGTATATATTTCCTTTGACGCCAGTTTCGCGGGTACGTGATATCTGCCGAGTGGGACAAGGATGGATATAATGGGATGGTGAGATGAAATGCGCAACATGGAGGGTGAATCCTGGGAACCAGCTGGACCGGAGGAAATAAAAGAAAAAATAAATACATTTTCAATAACCGTATCGTTTTCACTTGGATGCTGGAGTTGTAGGCGTAGGTAGATGTCTAAGGATTACTACATAGTTGTCTAACCAACCAATCGGTTTGTTTTGTACTTAAATTATTTGAGTCCAAGAAACCCTCCACTTACAATAGGTACCTACTGAGCCATTGTTATGAGTTATTTTCACATCTCCCTATGCGCTAATATTCGTGAAAAGCCTTATCCCGGCCACGGGACTTCATTATGCTGATGATGATGACGAAAGGGGTTGATTTATTTTTTTATTTTGGTAAGCCAATTAAACTTTTAGCGGACTTATTTTTTAGGTTGGCATATTATTTAACTCAAGACACATAATTACCAAATTGTTCGTCAGCGGTCGTATATTTATAAACGTTTACGCACTTACAAAGACTGAGATTACGTTACGTTTAATAATCAGAGCATCACATAACATTAGACTGTCGCATAGGCGAGATGTATACAGCGTCATTTATAAACATAAATTCTGCAGTGAAACACAAGGCACGAATGCGGCGAAGCATGCATGTGTAGTGTAGTAAATGAATTCGAAGTCACGTCGCAGAGCGCTTGTTTTGCATTTTTTGCAGAACTAAAATTTGGGTGAATTTGAATTAAATTGTCCGTATGGAGGTATATAAAAAAATATTTTTATTTTATGCATACAAATAATTTTAAGTGAAACAACCCCAGAGAGAAAACCTTAAGCTATACAAAGGTTTTAACGATATAAATGAAACATTGTTTTTTTTTATTTTAAAAAATAATATATTTTGAATGTTTTGGCATAACGCAGTTACGTCCTATCGCACTCACCTGTCAACCAATACAAAGATATTACATATGGATCAAGTTGGTACAGCCTAACCTTTAATTATGCATTTATTTATTTGATGATGAAAAGAAAATGGGAAGGCGTATAAATGTGTTTCCTAAAATACCCCTGAGTTTGTTCATGAATGCGAGGTCTTATTGTAAACAAAATTTCACACTAGGACATGCTAGAACATAAAACAAAACTAAAAAGACGCTTTAATTTTCCCGCCAAATAGTTTTTGAGTTTGACAATAGTTGACATATTTTTTTCAACATCAAAATGTCAAATAGACCATAAACAAACTTCAAAACGTTTTGTTTAAAAGTTGTTCACCTTCAACGAAAAAGTTTTTGTTGTGTTCTGAAAAATCAAATCTTTAGTATATTCCTTCACAATGTTTGCAGTTATCGAAATGTAGGTAATTGATTCTTACTTGTTTACAATCCTCGATCAGCCAGCAATTATTTCTAGCAATCTTTCTAATAATCTTGTAACATCGAGGAGTTTCGACTTTGCGATTACCGAATCTATCTGGCCGCTATTGTCAATCGTGTTTTGTTTGTCTCAAATTTGTTTTTCATACCGTCACGGCGGTGAATTGTGAAATTTGTGAAAGCGGGCAAAAAGTGAACACTACTTGGTTCACTATTTAGTTGTGGTTTCGCGATTTTCCGCGATTGCATCACAGTATTATCGAGTGCCAGTTGCAGTTTGAGTGTTAAACATGATGGGGCTGTATTCCAGTGGTGCGCTGGGCGGCGTGGAGGTGCTGGAGGGCGGCCTGGTCGGCGGAGAGCTGACTGCTCACGTCCTGAGCGCGCAAGCGGCGGCCCACGCCGCTGCCACAGCGGCGGCGGCGGCACATCAGCAACAACAGATTGCAGTGCAACAAATCAGTGAGTTTTCCTGACAAATAGTTTTTACAAACAACAATAAACATACATTGAATAATAAAAATACATAAAATAAATACATTTAATAATGAAATGCTTAGGGACACTAGGTATCGGTTTTAACTACTATAACGAAACAATCTAAAGCTGAGAAAGATCTTTGTGCATAATAAAATCAAAGTTTTATAAGTTTAACTTTTCAGTACCTATGTAGTAGATAATGCTTATTCGGAATCATAGAGTTTGAATGAATTAAAATATTCAGTCTGAGCTTTATTTTAAGTTCTCTTCCATTTAATTACAAGGATGATCTTGATAGCTTCATTGATGGAATATCAACTTGGTTCAACAGTTGGTATAAGTACCCAATAGTTTCTTGTTGGATTCCAATAGCAATTTTTGAGAGCTTTCTTTCATTTAAGTACAGTAAACTTGAAAGTCAATAGGTATGTGTTTGTTGTGTTACATAACAATGGTAAACAATTGCTTTAAAAATTATTTAAATCTTTTAAGGTCAATAGTTTTATAGCCATAATGTTGTCTTTTATACATATTTATTTAAAGAACTCATTTTTTGTGCTACTTTCTTTTTATAACATACTGTAATAAGCACTTTGCCTTCATTTCTACCAGAAAAAAACATCAGTTAAGTGATAATAATGCCTAAAATAAAAGCATACTTTACCCAGAATCCTTAACTACTGAGGCAGTGGCTATCTTATCTCTAGCTGCTGGAACAAAACAATGCTACCCAGGCCTTACTTTACCATTGGGCACTCTGGGCAAGTGCCCAGGGCCTCGCGATTGATGGGGCCCCCTTGTTCCTGCCAGATCACTAACCAATATTACTGATAAATATATTTGTTTTGTGAAACAAGTATTACTAAGTTATTGACTTTTTTTGCTTTTTAATTCAAATAAACCAGGTGCCTAATACAAGCTACTCTATCTGGCTGCAAATAAATAAAAAATACCAGTTAAATAAATTTAGAGTTTTGCTTATCTACTTTTGCCTGTTTTACTAAAATCTAGGGTAGCTTGAGGCCCCCATTATTCGTAAGTGCCCAGGGCCTCCAATTGGTTAAAGACCGCCCTGATGCTACCTACATTGATGTTATGACACTTTTAGATAAGATAGTATACAGCTCGCTAGACCACCTACCAAACTGAGAAACACAATAAAACACCCCCCTCTGGGAATCAAACCCATGACCTCTGGGTCTGAGATCAGTGTTCTTAACCACTGGACCACAAAGGCACTTACTTCTTTTATTTTGAAATTATAGAAATAATCATGAAACCCCATTTCCTTGCAGAAACTTCCCCTTCGTCTGGACGTTCCACCCCAGTGACCGCACTGTCGTCCACCACAGTGCCCCCTGCGGGCTCAACGTCTCCTTCACCCTCCAAGCTGTTTGTGGGTGGACTGAGCTGGCAAACCAGCTCGGAGAAGTTACGAGAGTACTTCGCAATGTTTGGCCCGGTGACAGATGTGCTCATCATGAAAGATCCTGTCACACAGGTAAGCTGCATGCAGTTGATTGTGCAACGGTAACATGGTATAAGTTTAAGATGGTGGGCAAGTCTTCAAAGGTTTTTATCTATTTTAATATAAAAATCTTACTTAGCCAACAAAAAAAAACTATAATTATAATTTAAAAGTTGTTGCCACAGCTTTCTTACAGTTTTAAAATGTTTGATGTATTGCCCATAATTAAGTTTAATTAAAACGAAAGTTTTTAAATGAAAAAACAATAATTTGAAATGTAATTTTATCTAGCCTTTTTTAAACTTAAAAAGTTAAATTTTTTGTGTTTCCTCTTTGAATATCCGTGAAATTTTTTGTAACTGTTGCATAAGTTTGATATTTGATAAATAAGACTAAGAATTCGTAATGTTACTGAAAATTTGCAAATTATGTACCTATTTTCTTGTGAGGTGAGTGAAAAGTAAAACTACTGGCTAATCATGATATCTCATGAACTACAATGCCTATCAACTTAAAATATTACAGGGAATGTTCTTATAAGGTTTAGCTATAAAAGTATAGTTTAAATTCTCTTAGTCACATAAGATATGTGGTCACACCCCTAATTAATAATCATGATATCTCATGAACTACAATGCCTATCAACTTAAAATATTACAGGGAATGTTCTTATAAGGTTTAGCTATAAAAGTATAGTTTAAATTCTCTTTGTCACATAAGATATGTGGTCACACCCCCTAATTAATTATAGACTTAGAAATACTGACTTCAAATAAAATAGAATGTAACAATTTTTAATTTACATGAAGATAGAAAAAGTAACTTACCTACTCATTTAAACTGTCTTTACTATTGGAGTTATTTTTGCATAGATACATGGAACCAGGATGTGTATCCTTCTCCCATAAAGGGGTAGAAAGAACATCAAGTTCACCAGTTTTGAGTAGGGGCCCTTGGTGACCTCGACGCCACATATAGCATAATCATAGTAGGGCTCTAAGGTGGAATAGATAACATTATGCCTGATGTGCGAGCATCTTGGAGCCCTATTCCCTTAGCCGGCTCTTACGATATACACGGGGAGTTAGACAGCTGGTATATTATTTTCAAGTCCCAGTCCAGCATTGCATAATTTTTATGCCGCATTTTTAAAACAGCAAAATTTCTCTTCTGAAACATCTTTACTAATTTCTCAAACTATCAACAGTTACAAAAGATTTTATTGCTGATATCAAATTATAAAGAATATCTTTTAAAAATAGCAGTGCTAGTAAAATTCCAATATAACTAACATAAATCTTTTCAAAGACAGCTATAGGCAGTAAGAGACAAGTGGAAAGCAACCTTATCGGTCAGTGAATAGTGATGCGATTTTGTTAGGATAGGTAGTTAGTTGGTACCGGTATTGTTGGTCTATGGTGCTGTATAAACTAGAAGGACACATAGAGTTCTTATTGCCATTTAAGAAAAACTTATTTCCTTATCATAAATCATTTAATGCCATCTTCATACTGAAGTTTGGAGATCAGTATACAAAATTTTCTGCGATCCCATATAGCTTGTTTTAAGGCGAAGGGTAAGGCACACTAGCGCCGCTAATGGATTTAATTTGATAACTGCTAAACTGGACTTTTTTTTAAACATTGCAGACCTTCCGACACTAGGCAAACATCTATTATTTAATAATTGTGCACTAGTTTTAGGTTTGTTTTTGTATTAATTCACTAACACCAAAAGTGGCCATTGTTTGTGAATAAATGTGATAGCCCGTTTTGTGAATAAACCACGCAACAAAAAGTAGTGCATTATTATTAAATAAATGCTATGGATGCTTTCCTGTTATCGGACGGTACGCAATGTTTAAAAAAAGTCCGTTAGTAATTGTCAAATTATCAATTGGTGGCGCTAGTGTGCTTACCCTTCGCCTTAACTGGCGACAACTAAGATACTATGTACTTTATTTCTTTACTAGCGGCCCGTCCCTGCTTCGCACGGGTGGATTTTTTTTTTTAATATAGCCTATGTTACAAAAATACAAAGGTTTCCTCTTTATAATATTAGTATTGATGAAAACGTTGATGCAACGCTTACTTAATGTGCGATAAAACGTAAAACTATTGCTTATGATATATTATTAAATAATTTATATTTTAATTTATATTTTCCGTACGAGCTATAGTATAATAATTACAAGATAATATTTTTAAAGAAAAAATCAACCAGTGTCAGGAAGCTAAAACAAGTGGGAATCGAACCCACGACCCTTGGATTGCCGGTCCAATGCGCTGACCACTGTGCTACCGAGACCCCAGAATACTCGTTGATTTTTCCTAGTACTTTGCGGTTTACGCTGCAAGCCAGTAATGCAAAAATTAAAAATAATCTATATATTAATACGTGAATCAAAAACTTTATACCCCTTTTTACGAAAATTGCGCGGACGGAGGATTATGAAATTTCGCACACTTATAGTTTATATAGAGAAGGATTGCAGAATGTTAATATCTTTTTTAATTATGCATAAAAAATACATTAAATCAATAAAACAAACATTACACACGCTATTTATGTACACGTATTTGACACACACGCATAATTATACTCTTTTCAAAAATTTCAAAAATCGAAGAGGAGCGGCCGAAATCTGTCAATGCCAATCCATACTTACATTCTATCTTTTTAAATTTTTATTGCTAAATAATAATAATAATAATAATATTAATATTAGCTTGGGCCCTGCCCCGCTGTTGGTGGTACTCTAGGATTAGGTTTTTATAATGTTTTATTGCTTTTATATTAAAATATTGTAAAAATCTAGTTTTAAGAAAGAAAATAAATAAATAGAATATTAGTAATACAATTCGTGCAGCCTTAATAAAATTACGGTCGAATTTCGACCACTGGGCGACCACTAGTAAAAATAACTATTTGAAAAAAAAAAAGACAGTGTTGAAAAAACTCCACGAGTGGGATTCGAACCCGCACCCCGTTATATGCCGGGTCAGGTGCAATACCAACTATGCTATCGTGGCTCAATACAACTTAATCAACACTATCTACTCTTTCTCTGTAAGCCAAAGGAGCCCTTATTCACTACAAGCAGATCTGATCTTTCAATATTTTTACAAATATTGAAAGATCAGAATTAGGCAATTTGTTCGCAACAATATTTGCGTAAAATTATATGTAAACTAGAGGACCCGGCGGACTTCGTACCGCTTTGACAGTTTCAAAAGTCTGTCAAAATTTCAATAAAAAAAGTATAAAAAACTACCAAATAGGTTCTATTCCCAACATCAAATCCAAGACCTAAGTAGTAAATTATGAGTTTTATTCCTGTGGGAATATCGGGGATAAAAACTATCTTATTTGTTAATCCAGGTTACAAACTATCTGTATGCCGAATTTCATCCAAATCCATCCATCCGTTGCAGCGTGAAGAAGCAACAAATATACACATATTTGTTGCTTCTTCGCGCTGCAACCCTAATATCACACTAATATTATAAATGCGAAAGTTTGTGTGTATCACACACACACAAACTTTCGCATTTAAAATATTAATGTGATATTAAGGTTGGAAATCGTTTGTGGCGATTTAGCGTGTGTCCTCTGTGCTATTTTACGGCACTGTTTTATTTTTTATGATGTATGATTTTCAAATGTTTATTTATTTTATTGATTGACACCAAATTTATAGATTTTTTTAAAACTAAGGATTGTTTAGTCACCCACCAGTTTGCCTAAAGTCGCTTCTCTTTTGAAAACACATCACTGGCGTCAGCAACCTCTAACGTTTTGTTATGAAGTTTAATTTTAGCATTTATTTGTCTATAAGAACTCTATGTGACGTCTAGTTTATGGTACAGCACCATGTACAATATAGTTGGGCTACGGTTGAAGCAGCGTATTTACAACTAATTCATTACATAGATGAATAGACAACAGGCATGCTAGTATCACTAACACCTTAGATTACGTTAGGTAATAGTCAATAATTTTCTATAAAACAATTTGGCTCTCCTTTCGACTCTTAAATCTTGGTAGTGACCCCGTCTTGAGTTACAGTTGGTGTTGCTATAATTGAAACATAATTATTCTACTTATTTAGTCTTTTTTTCGTTAACTAGACAATTTTATTGGTATCGTTCAGTATTAATTTCGTTTGGCGGGAGGCTAGTGGTAGAATTTAATCCTTTGGTTTAGATAGTTCCTTTAAACATCGTAACATTGCAATCTGGATTTATTAATGCTGTAATACAATTATTTAATTAATGACTCTTACTAATTTATAACCTATAGTTAATATTAATGAAAAGAGAAATATAAACGGAGTTATAGTTGAGAGAAAGAAATTGTGTTTGGTAGAAAAGTAATACTAGCATTTTTTTCCGCTGACAACACTTGAGATGCTCAAGAGATTAGTAGTTTTCTTTTTGTAAAGATAAGGGTAAAAGTAAATGCTCGAACATTCCATAACATGTGCTAATATTGTTACTATTTTCTTTTTATTGTAAAATACTGTTTCTAGTCTTAACGGTTGTTTATCTTTGTTGTTTACACTTGCAAGTTATTCTACTTTGTTTGTCGAAAGCAACTTCAGATGAAGTCATGGTCTAAAAACCACTACTGTCCAATTTTTATTATTATTTAATTATCAATTTATATTAATTTAAATAGGTACTCTTTTAATTTTATTTTTTAAATAGTATTATATAAAGATCACTGGCTTCAGGTGCGACTCGTAGCCACCTACCTTTCACATTTTCAAGTTTAATACAAAATAATTGTAAAAAAAACCAAAATCTGACTTATTTTGAAAAGTTATATTAATGAAATCTACAATTACTAGATGTTTACTATGTTAATTGTTTACTTAAAATATTTTGCCGCATACACCATTATCACTGTAGATCGGCAATTTACAAAGCTACCATTTTAGTAGGTTTTCTTTCACTACTGGCAACACTCAAAAATGCAAGTGCAACCGACAGAGTAAATAAACGCAGACTCAGGTATAGAATACCGACTAGCATGATAACCACCTTTCTATCTGAGAAGTATCCGAGTTTATAACAAAAACACATAGATGTAAATTAGGTATCATAGAATGAATCTAACCATTTTGATCTATTAGTATTATTGAATGCGCAGTGTTTGTCGGCAATCATATATTCGCCTGATATTTCGAACAGTTTCAAGGTGTTGCCCCTTGTTAGTCGATTATTGATGTTGATGTCTAATTAAGTCGATACTACTGATTGGTAACTTGCGATTGTGTGGTATGCAGGAATATAATCTACAATATCAATAGTGGATTAAATATTGATGCCTGATCATTTCGATAAATCAAACTGTCGATCAATTAACTATCGACTGATTAACTATCCATAGATTACCTATTAATAGATCAACTATTGATAGATCAACTAGTGATAGGTCAACTATTCATAGGTCAACTGTTGATAGCGAAATTCCATTAAATTCAAAATTCTAAATCATTTATTCAGTTTAGGCTACAAATAGCTCTTATGAACGTCATTATGCCATCGGTTCGTAAGTCTACTCTGGGCGGGAGATCTTGTACTGAGAAGAACCGGCAAGTGTCCAGATCTTTTCTCCCTTACATCGTCAATTAATCGTCATTAACACCAACTATCGACAGGCAACACCAATTGGATTCAAATAATCTGAAACACATTATTTAAATTTGCTGCACAGACCCTGCGCCACACTAACCCAAGCGTCTTCTTGACTCATGTAGCTAGGTACTCTAGATATAGCCGTCACGGATGCCTGCATTCAGAGCTAATATCAATCCCGGTCTAGTCACCGTAGTGCCACAGCGGGTCGTCCACGCCCGGTTTGCATATGATCACCCGTTCTTCAATCTTTACCATTAAGTAAATATAGTTACCGACATGTTCAACGCCAGCATTTGCATAGTCAGTACAGTGAGCCGAGCCTAGAGCCGCGAGCTCCGCCCTGTTATCGGTCATTCAGCAATGATGTATATTCGCTCCAATCAGTCTCCATCAAACTTCATGACGGGATATATGACTCCCTCTATGACACGTGGAGGTGTTGTTACCACCGAATTTCAAGACTGTTTTTGATTATTTTTTGTAGAGAAATTAAATGATTTACTTAGGGCGTAAGCATTTGTCGCCTTAAGAGCTCTTTTTAATTTGAACGGCCAAATGCCCGTATCTTTGAGCCAATTAATTTAATTAACTTAAGAATCTTAGTTGCTGATTCTTTGAACGTACGACGTGGTTAGGCGAGCTGATGCTCTCAACCTTCTAACGCAAAATAAGGAAACCCATAGAGGATAGATAAGCTTTAATACATACCGCGCTCGAACTATGCTAGGGAATGCA